>CAJUYG010000957.1:85760-120386 GCA_910591675.1 Galerucella calmariensis | reverse complement strand
AATAATTATATTTTAGTTTGGGGGCGAAATTACCAGCCGGATTATCTTAGTGCCATGCTACCAAAGGATTAACACAAGTAGCGGAGACCAAATTACCCATCCCCATTCTGTTTTGTGTTAATATTTAATATTTTATTTAAATTTCCTTTCATTGATAATGAATCAATTAATTTTAAATGTCCTCGAGTGATGGAAATGCAGTAACGTGGGATCAATTTGAGATTAGATTGAATTTAATTTTAGAAGATATACGTAAGAATAGTAAGCGAGTGTTAAAAAAGGAGGTTCCTAAAAGTTCAGAAAGTCATATAAATATAATAAATAAGTTGTGTGATTCATTTAATAATTTCTCTAGTTTAATAAATAAGAATTGGTATAAGTTAGATGAGGATCAGCAGAGTCCATGTATTTTATATTTAGACATAATCAGAGATAAGGTAGAGAAAGCATTTCAAGTGTTAGATTGTCGGTATAAAGTTCCGACTCAATTAATTACACGTAATAATTTAATTAATAAAGAAGTATTAGAAGCAACGAGCAAAGATAAAAAGGATAAAATGGCATTAAGTATGAGTGATTTTTTCAATTTAGCTGGTAAGATATTACCAAATGAGTTTAATGGAGATACAAGCAAACTACAGTCTTTTGTAGATGCGGTTAGCCCACTACAAGTATACGCAGCAGAGCATGAGAGTAATGCTGTGTTATTCATGAAAACAAGACTGACTGGAAAAGCCAGGGTTTTGATTACTACTGAGAATTATCTGAGAGAAATAGTCGATACACTTAAGAAAGGACTCAGAGGAGACAGCACTAGTTTGGTAAGTGCTAAACTAAGCAAACTAAGGCAAAATAATAAAGATCTCGTCGGATATGCTTCCGAAATGGAGAAACTGACCGAAAGTTTACAAGCCCCGTATTTGGCAGAAGGAATGCCAGTACACTTAGCAACGAAATATACTACAGAAGCAGCAGTAAAATCATTGATAGACAACGCAGCTTCAGAACGGATAAAAACCGTTATAGCAGCTGAAAATTTTACGACACCGCAAGAGGTGATGACTAAACTGGTTTCCATCAATGTGGGAAACAATCAGTCAACAGAAAGTGTTCTGCATTATAAGGCAGATAGGAATAAGTTTTTGTCGGAAAATAGGTATTTTCCTCAGCGAAGACACTCTTATGTTAATCATAATGGAGGAAATAACTTTCATAGGAAAGGTAACTACGACAATAATAGGAGATTTCAGGAGAATCAAGGAGAAAGGAGATTCAAGGGGTATAAAGGTAGTTCAAATGAGTATAGGGAAAGACCTAACAATAGGTTCAATAATAATTATAGGAATGTAAGAATGTGTGAAAGTGAAGAGAAGAGAGAGGAAGATGAACAAAAAGAATTGGGGTTTTGAAAAAGAAAGGTGAAAAATCCAAAATTTTAAATAACTTGCTTAACAATAATCGTTATATTTATAACTTTGATTTAACTCTTTCAAACTTTGTGCAAATTAAAACTGACATATCGGATACTATAGATACTTTTATATTAGCTACAGGTGCAGATATTTCGTTATTAAAAATTTCAGATCATTTTCCATATCACTTAATAAAAACAACACAAATCTTAAATATTAAAGAAATAACTCAGGGAGAAATTAAAACTTTGGGTACAATAGAAACTTTTCTTCTTATTAAGGGTGTAGCATTTAGACATTGTTTTCATGTAGTAGAAGAGGAATTTCCTATACCCACGAATGGAATTCTAGGTAGGGATTTCATAAGAAACTATAATTGTATTTTAGATTATTCAGAATTAAAATTATACATAGATTGCAAATCTAGGAATACAGTAACATTAGAAATTTTTGATAATCCTGAATATAATACTATAGCAATACCGCCTAGATGTGAAATCTATCGGTTGGTAGAAAGTTTCAAAAACTTAAGACAGGATAAAGTTGTTGAGCAACAAGAATTATTACCAGGAATATTTATAGCTAAATCTATTATTTTAAAAACTAATCCTTATGTCAGAATTTTAAATACAAATTATGAAAGCCAGTCGATAAATACAAACAATATTAAAATATTGGATTTAAATTTATTTCATGTATACGCTGTGACGAATGAATGAAAGAATTAAGAAAAACATTGAATTTAGAGGTACCAGAATACGTCAGGGATAAGCTAATAAATCTTTGTGAGAATTTTTCAGATAGTTTTGCTTTAAAAAACGACATTTTAACGCATAATAATTTTTATGAGCAAAAGCTATTGGTAAAAGATGATACTCCAGTATATATTAAAAATTATCGCACGCCACACTCTCAATCTTCAGAAATTAATGATCAGGTCCAAAAGTTATTAGATCAAGGTATAATTGAATCTTTAATCTCAGATTATAACAGTCCAGTTTTACTTGTTCCCAAAAAGGCAATCAATGGAGAGAAGTCTTGGAGACTTTGTATAGATTTCAGGCAATTAAACAAGAAAATAGTCACAGATAAATTTCCGTTACCTAAAATAGATTCGATCTTAGATCAGTTAGGGAGGTCGAAATGGTTTTCAGTCATGAATCTTATGTCAGTTTTTCATCAAATTCCCTTAGAACAGTCTTCAAGGAAATATACATCTTTTAGCACAGAAAAAGGTTCTTTTCAGTATACAAGATTACCTTTTGGTTTAAATATCAGTCCAAATAGTTTTTCAAGGATGATGTCCATAGGATTTTCAGGATTAACTCCATAAAAAGCATTTCTTTATATGGATGATATAGTTGTAATAGGGATGTCAGAAAATCATCATTTAAGTAATCTCGAAAGGGTGTTTAACACATGTCGGAAATTCAACCTTAAATTAAATCCACAAAAATGTCAATTCTTCAGGCGAGAAGTAACGTATTTAGGACACAATTTGTCTAGTGAAGGGGTTCTACCCGAAAATGCAAAATATTCAGTCATTGAGCAGTATCCAGTGCCCAAAAATTCAGAAGAATCTAAAAGGTTCGTAGCATTCTGTAACTATTACAGACGTTTCATTCCAAATTTCGCTGAAATATGCATACCTCTTAATAAATTATCTAGGAAAAAAGTAAAATTCGAGTGGTCAGAAGACTGCGAAAAATCATTCCAAATACTAAAATCGGCATTAATTCAGCCGCCTATTCTGAAATATCCAGATTTCAATAAAAAATTCATATTGACAACAGATGCTTCAAATATTGCGTGTTCTGCAATACTTAGCCAGGAATACGAAGGTATAGATCTACCTATAGCTTATGCATCGCGAAGTTATAAGAAAAGCGAATTAAATAAACCTATAATCATGAAATAACTGTTAGCTATCCATTGGGAAATTGATCATTTTAAGTGTTATTTATATGGCTCTCCACATTTTATTGTGAAAACGGATCACAAGCCGTTAACACATCTTTTTTCGATGACAGAACCAACTTCGAAACTTACAAGAATTAGACTAGACTTAGAAGAATACAACTTCGAAATACAATATTTGAAAGGAAATTCAAATTATGCGGACAGCATTTCAAGGATATCCGTAAATGAATTAAAAGATTTGTACATTGACAATGCTACGTTTTAGCAATAACGAGGTCATTTCATTCATTCATTCAAACGTTTGGGTTGTGCTCAACAGCCCGGGCACTTGACCTAAGTCATTGTACCATTCCCAATGTTATCTACTTCCACTCCAAAAGTTTCGTGTCCTCTATATAGGCCACTAGCTTATTTGGGGGGATTTTAAGTAGTTCAAAAACTCGTCAGAATAAAGCTCAGCCGACAGGAGAAGAACACAGAAATAAAGAAAAATATTCGCAAGCCAGCAGTATATAAAGTACTGAATAATTTAGAGGCGCATAAATTACCAACTCTGCAATTTGAAAATAACCGTGTTTCGTTAAGGATGAACATACGGATCAAAAACAGGATGAGATTTAGCCAAGCCTTATTAAATACCGATATAGTTAACTTTGATTTAGGTCAAACGTTAGTTCAGCTTGATAAGCTAGCGGTAAAAAATGGAATAAAAAGGATGAAAATTTATATGAATGATATTATTTTCACACAGTGCACTATAAAAGAGTTTATGGAAAAAGGAAACAATAAGTTAAAAAACGTACAAATATGTATTTGCGATATACCAAAGATGGTGGAAGAAGAAAAAGAAAAGCAACAGATTTTAGAAACTTATCATAATGATCTTTTATTTGGAGGTCATGTAGGAAATAACAGGCTATTGAAAAAATTAAGAGCGAATTTTAGATGGAAAAACATGGAAAAAGATGTAAGAAAATATATTAAGCAATGTCACAAGTGTCAAGTCAATAAGGAAAAGAATAATCACAATGAAGAATTTGTATTAACGGATACAGCAGCAAAACCATGGGATATAACATATATAGATACGGTCGGTCCTTTTCCACAAAGCGAAAATGGTAACCGTTATTGCGTCACAATGTTATGTAAATTAACGAAATATGCAGTAATAATTCCAGTTAAAAACAAAGAAGCGAACACGATAGCTCGTGGAATTTTTGAAGATTTCCTACCAAATTATGGTTTGATGAATCAGATTAGGACAGATTTAGGCTCAGAATACAAAAATGAAATATTCAATGCTTTAACTAAAATGTTAAATATATTAGTCATAATTATTCAACAGCATATCATCATCAATCTATAGGAGGTTGTGAGAAATTACATAGAACGCTTAATGAGTATGCTAGACATTTTATAAATGAAAGTAAGGATGACTGGGATGAATGGTGCAAATTATTTACTTATTGTTATAATAACTCCAAGCTCTTATCATGGTTATACGCCATTTGAATTATTGTTTGGTAGACGTGCTAACTTACCCGAGAATCTCACGAGCGACATTGAGCCTTGCTATAATATTGATGAATATCAGAATGAGTTAAAATATAAACTGCAGGTAGCTCATCAGAGAGCAGAGAAATATTTAACCAAATATAAACTGAGTAGACAAAGTCAAAATAGTAAGGTAGCTAATCCAGTTTATTTTACAATAGGGGATTCAGTTTTAGTAAAGAGGGAGAATAGAACCAAATTTGAATCTCAATATATAGGTCCATTTACAGTCACAGAGGTGAGTGAGGTTAACTGTAAAATCAAATTAGAATCAGGTGTGATAAAAGAAATACAATACAAACAATTATGAATAGTGTTATAACAAACAATTAGTGATAGTAAATAAATTCGGATAATAAAAACATTAAGTGAACATAAACAAACACAGTTATCGTAAACAATTTTTAAAGACAATTGACATACATTAGTTTATGAATATATGTAACCGTAGGTTAAGGACATTATTTAATAATCATTTATTTTTATATTTGTTAAATTCATTTCATTAAGTGGAAAGGAAGCTCAACGGAATTTATTCTTTTTGTAAAAGGGGAAGGTGTGATGTCTTCTAGTCAAAACAATAAGCTTCAATTATATAAATAAGAAATTCCCTTGAAGCTAATTCCAATAAATCATGAATCGTCTTACAAATAAGAAATAGAAAGGTTGCACGTACGAAGTCAAGTTCAGAGCGTGAAATAAACATAAATAGTATTTTATTTATATTTACCAATAATGAACTTGACTCGTCGTATAAATATGTTAACGATAGTGTTTTAGGATTCATTCCATTCTAAGTATTCTAATTATTCTAATCATTTTAATCATTACAATTACTATTAATATTAGCGTTAGTAATAAGTAGTTTAATGTATACTAGTAAAGTAAAGTAATAAACAGAACATGTCCCAGTGCTACAGGTAGTTGTTTTATTCCTGTAAGATGACACACCGAGTGACCAGCAACACCACCTATTCAGAGGCCCTTCCACACCTATAATTTACCAAGTATCCATAGTAGGATGCATTCATTACACTACAATGAATATCGAAAAACAGAAAATTTTCCATTTTTTAACGATCAAAAACAATTAACGAAAAGAACTGAACAATTGAATAAAATCAATCTTGAAAGAAAAAATAATATTCCAAAAACAGACGTTGTTTATTTAAATATGGAACCCCGAAATAAAATAAAACCAAAATATAAGAAAATATTATTAGATAAAAATAAATCAGATCATGAATTAATTTCTCAAAAATCTAAAAAAGTCAGTAAACATATGATTAAAAATACTAAATATTTCCAGGTTAACCATGACGATAGCCAACCAGGCACTTCACGTCAAAACCATTGAACCCCCAGGTTACATCTTAGATAATTTAGGATTGGCAAAATATTGTTAGATCTCGTTTAAGATATTAAAATTTGGCGCTCTTACAATCATTCAACCGCTCACGCATGCGCGCCAAAGTGGTCGGGCGCAGGGGAGGAGACCTACTTCCTGTGTATCCGTCTGTCGGCATTCCGCTGCTTGACATGGGTTGCGAGGTTGTGAATACATCTAAGAATAAGAAATCTAACATCAGGTATGTACACGTGCACTTTCTTAACCTTTCTGTGCTGTGTGAAATTTTGTATACATGCAAATAAATATTTCTGTAAGTGAATTAAAATACACCAATACACCAATTTTGGAACATCTGCAAAACCGTGTGGAATGTGGATGACAGAAATGTATGGTTACAAAAAAAATGTTGGGTTTCAAACTGTGAGTGTGTAAGACCGGAAAACTGTAAGTAGAGTTGATAATTTTCGATTAAAATCTGTGCAACGGTGGTTACCGCATGGCAACCCACTCAAGACACGTGGGAAAATTTTAAACTTGATTTTTATGTATCTTTTCCCAATCAACAGAACTAAGGTAATCTTTTAAGCGATGCGGTGAACTGCCATAGATCGAATTAAACTCGAGATAAAAATTGTCTTGTAATCATGCATGATGACTGATTTTGGAGAGCTTTATCCTAAGAGCTCTGGTATATTGGAGAGTTCTTTTTCGTTGAATGGTGGAATTGATTGAATCCGAGTCTTTGTGGTCTGTACAATTATTTCAAATTTTTGGGTATTTCAGTTATTCTCAGTGACTCGCCATGCCTACGAGTATTGTGGCACGATATGAGTTATTTGATTGAATTTGTTACTAATTATCACACAATCTTTTGACAAAGTGTTAAAAAAAATACAAATGATCGTAAGTCGTACATGAAAAAGAATTCTTACCAAGTAAATTGTTTCTATTGCGACAAAAAAAAAATAACCTACATTTCTGGTGAATTTACAATTAACACTTCATCGGCTCATAATAGCAACAACGATAACGCCGACAAAGCATTCTACCGAAACTGTAAAAACGACATCACAGTGCTTTTGCCGTCCAAACAAACACTCTCGAGTCGGTGTAATTGAAACCGGACACCTGAACAAATTTTAGCGAGAAAAATTATTTTTTATTCAATGCTCAAATCTAGATACAATAACCGTTCGAAGTCATTACCTGTTGTAATCTCTGGCTATCATACACATTGTCCTATAGATACTGGCTCAACATGTTAAATAATTAATGAGACACTGGTTAACAAGAAAAATTAAAACGTAAAATAATTCCGCATATTGCACCGTTACAGCGGTTCGAGAGTTCTATTTACAATTCCTATTTTGTTACAAAATGCTTTTGTAGAACTTCCCTATGTAAAATTGGAACTTAATCTTGTGTGGTGGCACCACACAATCATACTTATTACCTACAATGTTGATAGGTATACGCGAACATTATGTGAGAACATTTTAAGTCAACGAACGTGGCAACGTCAGCCGAAAATACAAATTTGATCAAATGTGGTGGGAATAATCTACTCACATTACTCTAGCAAGAAGTGTCCAATGTGCATTGTTTTTATTGAACGTCTATTCGAAATTTTATGAAATTCTATATTTTTCAGTAAATTTGACGAGGCCGCTTATCTTGAATGTTCACATTTTTTTGATTTTTTTGACAATTGTTTGTTTTGATTGCTGCTAGGTATATTGTGGCCGTTGTGTTCAACTGTGTTAGATATTGAGGAAACATTTTGATGTAGATTGTAGATGAACTAAGTATACTTTATCTAATAGTTTGACTGTATTTATAAAACGGCGAATCGCTGTGTACTATGCAAAAAATTAATAAAGTTTAAGTGATGTTTACAAAACATCCCTTCACAGGTACGCAACAAGCTCTGAACAGTCCTACAGTTTTACAGATCTGAAATTATAAACCAGTGTCGTATCATTTGATATATACCCAAATACCATCTACCCATTCTAATAATAATACAGGTTTGTGTTTTCAACGGAAAAATAAACAATGTGTGACTATGCATGTTTTTTACTCATTATCGACGGCAAATGAAGTTCATTCGAGTGATAAATTAATGTAAGATGATAAGAGATAAGAGATTGTCTATTTGTCACATTTTTTCGTTGTGTCAGATAGGGACCAAAAATTATTTTATTAATTTTATTACTAGTTAATCTTGACAACGGTAGCTGGAACGCTACCGAAACGTCGAAATAAAAAATAAAAAACAATATTGTGGTTTGATTTCCAAAAGAATAAGAGAAAAAAGAAGAGATAATCGATTTGGATTTTGACTGTGGACGAGGTACGTTGGCAGTCTGGTCTGTTTAATGAACGAAATATTAGATGGTAATCCTCCGGGCCTCTTCTTAAGCTTGTCGCCAATAGCTTGAGCACTTCGGGCTCTCGTGTCTATTACCTGGCAGCAGGTTTTATAAGCTCTGTCAGGTTATTTACAGTTTGTTTTTATTAAATACAAAAATACCCACATCAACTACTGAGAGTCATTAGCAGGAGGACTCACATAAGTAGTATGCGTTATATTTGGTTCGTAGATAATTAAATTTTGCTTTATAAATTAGTGTCTTTGAGATCTTTAAATAAATCACTTTGGTGAATACATCCTTGAATACCGCACTTAAATTATTCTGTCTTTTATGTCTAAGTAATTCAGAACACTCTAATGATGATGTGTTTCACAATAAGATAAGTATGACAGTTTATACTTTCTCGTGCTGGTTCTTCCTTGAGGAGATATTGGAGTGTGTGACCAATACGCAAGCGGCTTAAGGCAACTTGATCTCTCCGTTTGTCTGGTATTGATAGACATAACTCAACTTGTGGCTTAACTTCTTTTAGCTTGGATGTCGTATGATTCCATATATCACTTGCCACGAGTTAAATATCTTTTTTTGATTGTATTAATGTGGTCAGCGTAAGAAATTTTTTTGGATATAAAGTACTTCATTATATGTCGTGTCTACAACTAATTGATCGGCTTCCTCGTTTCATTTTATGCCAGAATGATATGGAACCCATAGAAATGAGTCGTTTTCAGTTTATTCTCAGTCTTTTGTGATATTCGTACACGAAAAGCACTTTATTACGAATTACTCAGCGAATGCTAAGAAAATTATGGAAATTCACCTTTTCTACCATAATAGATTTATTCTGAAATCTATTTTTTATTTATTTTTAATATCCCATGATGATCAGTGCCATGTAGGCCGTAGATATCCCCATATGGTTCGCTATGTTTAGAAACATATTGAGCATTGCTTGCTATGTGTTAAACGGTTTAAAGCAACGTTTTATCACCTCCAATACAAATCCTTTCGAACTTTCTGGAAACCTTAACCTATTACCTATTTGTCCTAGTTGAGCCTTTCTCGAAATTTTGTGTTTCTCGCTTCCAGCCTACCTCCGCCACTGAAGAAACTGAGCAAAAGTTTGTTTTTGGCAACTTCGTAAGTACATTGGGTGCTTCAGCAGAACCAATCCATGATGCTGGTACTAATTTAACTCAAAGAGCTTCAAATCATTTATTCAATACTTTGTTATCGCAATGCACGTGAGAACCCCTAGTGTACCTATATAGCTCCAATAGTTAATCCGCAAAAAACCTGCTAAGAGTAGAATCAAGCATTTTTCAGATTGGCCGAACTAAGTTTGGGAAATTTAAATAGTAATAATTATGATCCCAAATCAAATAGCAAGGGGCTTTGTCTGTAATCCCACTGGGTTTCGTCTAATCTATGCCGTGTTAGATCATTGGTAGTAGATTGACTTCGATCAACCCATCGCAGATACGTATTTTCAAGGCGTTTTAGCAAATTGTCAGTTAGAGAATGTGAAATGACCCATCGTAAATATGTGCTTGTTGCAATATTTCCATCGTGTCATTTTAGTGAAATTGTCAATTAGAAAGTATGAAATGACCCATCGCAAATATGTGCTTGTTGCAATATTTCCATCGTGTCATTTTAGTAAACTATCCTCTATTCAAATAATTCACGTCGAGCGGCCCATTGTGCCACCTGTCGAATTATTGTTGTGAATAAGTGAATAACTGTTAGCGGTGTTGGCGCCACAACAGTCTGGGTAATGTTATTCTTTCGGTCATTTCAGAAATCAACAAAGAAATAGTCGAATGAAGTGTTGCCAAACCTGCCGCATATTCGCAAACTTCGCAAAATCTATCAATCTAAAATGGGCACATAACTTTACATCGAGTGTTACATAATTACTGAGAAGCTTTACTATCTTTGATTGTATTTACATATCCTATTTCCTATAAATATTGGTTAAGACAAAGGATTTCTATTCTTCGTCCGCTCCCAGTTTCTTTTTCAGGTTTTGAGACTTGTGCATTCCGAGAGCGTGTTTGGCCGTGTTAAATCTTATCTTATCTTAAGATATTCAAATTTGGCGCTCTTACAATCATTCAACCGCTCACGCATGCGCGCCAAAGTGGTCGGGCGCAAGGGAGGAGACCTACTTCCTATGTATCCGTCCGTCGGCATTCCGCTGCTTGAGCTTGACATGGGTTGCGAGGTTGTGAATACATCTAAGAATAAGAAATCTAACAATATATTTATTGTTATGTTTTGTAACTGTTCGGACAGTAGATCGCTTATTAAAACTAATGAATCACTCAGATCTAGTTTATTACATTATTAAAGTACGTATAAAAAGTATATTATAATGACTATCGAAGTGTCGTGTTTATTCTAGTCGGGAAGCATGTCATGTGTCATTTTACATTCAACCTTCCACGTCAGTATTGCCAACTCTGTTGTTGTCGATATCCCTTACAACCCCTTTTCTTTGTAATTTGAAATCTTTGAATTTAGAGGGTGTTTTAACAAGTCGTCCACATTTAGTTCTTGTTTGGGGTTTTGTCTCGTTCCTTTCATTTTCTTCTTTGTGAGGCTCTCCTGGATGGTCAATCATGGGAGCTTCTGTCGGTTCAATGGTAGGTTTGTCTAGTTCGGTTGTTTCTTTACTCTTTTCTTTGTCAGATTCTTCCATTTGATCGTCGTTTTTAGTAGGTCTGATCCACTGTCTATTCCTTCTGTATTGTTTGCCGTTCATTTCTATGTCGTAGGATCTGTCAGAATGTTGATGTGTTATCTTTCCTTTGTTCCATGTATTATTTGTATGATTTGGTGCTGGTTTGACTCTTACTTCCTGTCCAATCTCCATTGGTGGTAAGTTTTTGGCAGTCTTGTCATAATAATGTTTACTCACTTTTCGTCTGTGTTCTATGAGTTGTGGAATGTCTTCTTTGATTGTGTTTGGTCGTAGTAGCTTGCCATTGGTTGGCATGTTAGTTCTGGTGCGCCTGGACATGATTCGTTGTGCTGGGCTGTAATCAATGTCATTAGTTGGTATGTTTCTCCATTTTAGGATGTTTAACCATATGTCTCCATTTTCTTTTTTTGTTTTCTTCAGGATGTTTTTTGCTATTTTTACTGCAGACTCTGCTTTTCCATTACTTTGGCTGTGATATGGAGATGAGGTAATATGTTTGAAATTCCATTCTTTGCTGAATATTTGAAATTCTTGACTTTTAAAAATTCTTGCATTGTCTGATATGAAAGTTTGAGGAATTCCATGTGTGGCAAAATGTCTTTTGCACTTTTGAATTATTGTGGCTGTGTCCGGTTTTCTTAAAAGATCTATTTCAAAGAAATCCGAGTAGTAGTCAACTAAGATTAGGTACTGTTTACCTTCAAATTGAAATGTGTCAGCAGCAATCTTTTCAAATGGTAGTATCGGTATTTCATGTGATTGCATGCTCATCTTCTGTTGATTTGGAGGTGTTTCACTGCAGATTTCACAATTTCGAATAAGATTTTTAATGTCATTGTTCATGTTCGGCCAAAATATTGTGTCTTTAGCCCATCTTGAAGTCGAGTTTATGCCCATGTGAAGTGAATGTAAGTTTTTTAACAAGTTTGTTCTTAAGCTTGTGGGTATTAGCATTCTATCTTCTCTGTATATAAGTCCATCTTGAATAGTCATCAATTCATCTCTGTGTTTCCAGTATACTTGCAGTTTTTCTGTGACTTGTTCTTTTCTTTCTGGCCATCCCGTTGTTAACGTTGTTTTCAGTAGAATATACTCTTCATCTACGAGTGCCGTTTCTTTTATTTTTTTAAGCTCGTCTACCTGCAGGTTGGTTTCTTCGCACAAGTTAATCTTTTCTATTTCTTCATAAATTATGTTGTTGGTTGCAAATACTACGTCCATGTGTTTTTCATCTATGATTTGATTTTTTCCTTTTTCTGTTTTCAGTGCTCTGCTTAAGATATCTGCTATTACCATTTCTGTGCCTTTCTTGTATTTAACATTGATGTTAAATTTTTGGAGTCTTAGTAGCATTCTTTGTAGTCTCTTTGGTGCTGAAGCTATTGGTCTTTTAAAAATGACTTGTAGTGGTTTATGGTCATTTTCAATTGTTATATTCGCCTTTCCAATTATTAATTGTTGGAATCTTTCATATGCAAATAATATGCTTAGGCACTCTTTTTCTATTTGTGCATATTGTTCTTCTGTGTTAGTTAGGCTTCTTGATATAAATGAGATTGGTCTGCCATTTTGTAGTAGAACGGCTCCTAGCCCATTTTTGCTTGAGTCACATTGTATGGTTACCTCTTTCTTTTTTTAATTTCTTGGGAAATTAAACCACAATATTTTTAAATTCTTTATTTCAACGTTTCGGTAGCGTTCCAGCTACCGTTGTCAAGAAAAAATAAGTAGAAATTAATTTTTATCCCTAACTGACACAACAGAAAAAATTTGACAACTAGACAATCAAAAATTATTTTGAAGTTTAAGACTGCAAAATTTTGTTATCAAATTTTTATTAAGGTCCATTCATAGTAGATCATATCTGTGGCAAAATGTGAAATGAAATATTTCATTTTATGACATTCCAACGATATGATAGTCTACTAGAAATGGATCCAGTGAAGTGCACGTTCCAGGAACGGTTTTTATTGGGAATGTTGTTAATAAAACGCGTTTCTTGATAGTTTTTTTGTGTATGAATATTTAAGTTTTTGAAATATGTATACTCAGTTTTGTGATTTTGTGAACCCGAAAAATTTGTAGCATTGTCGCTAAAAATTACTGAAGGGTTACCTCCTCGAGATATAAAACGTCTCAACGTCATTAAAAAAACTTCGGTTGAGAGTGAGGAGACTAACTCCAAATGTATAGCTTTGGTAGCCATGCGAACGAATAGTGCGATGTAGCATTTTGAGAGAGGGGCCTTCCTTAGCTTGGAAGTTTTAACCATTATGGGGCCGCCGAAATCAACTCCTACCTTTTGAAAAGGTCGAGATATGGATATTCGTTCTTTTGGCAGATCAGCCATTTTTTGCTGAGAAGGTCGCAGTTGGAACCTGAAGCAATTGTTGCAATTTCGAATTATCCTTTTTATCTCACGAAGAGCGTTAAGGGGCCAGTATTGTAACCTAATGTTAGCCAACACTGTTTGGGAGCCAGCATAACCAAGGCGGTTATGCTCGTGTGCGAGAATCATGGACACTACATGATCCTTGGAGGGGAGAAGAATCGGGTGTTTTCGACACTCGGGAACGTCGGCATTTGTCAACCTTCCCCCGACGCACAAGAATCCATCTTGATTTAAAAAAGGTTTTAAAGAGATGAGATTTTTGTTTGAAAGGGATTTTCCAGCTTTCAACTCAGATATCTCATTGAAGAACTTTGTGGACTGTTTATTTTTTATGATCAGGGTTTTTGCTAAATGTTTTTCATTCACATTCAAAGGTCCGACTAATTTGTCATGGGGAAATTTAAAATTGAGAAACCACCTGAGACAATATGCCACAGTGTTGAGCAGGCGAGAAAATTTCGAAAATTTTGAAAAAAGTTCTTCCCAAAAAATTACATTCGGATCCAGGGCTGGACATGTAACCTTGAAGTTCGTACCTTTTTGTTCGGGAAGGTCAACCAAGTCAAATTTCTTTTCAAGGTTTGAGAGTTCTAGCGAAGAGTCCAAAAAAAAAAGATGGACCGTGCCACCAAAGTCTGGAGGATATAATATCCTTGGCCAATAGGCCACGAGACAAGGGATCAGCGGCATTGTCTGCTGATGATATATGACGCCATTTCCAATTTTTTGTGAGCTCCTGTATTTGGGAAACTCTGTTGGCCACGAACACTGACCAACGAGAAGGGTGAGGGTTGATCCAGCATAAAGAGATCTGAGAATCTGACCACAGATTAACTGAAGAAAATACAATACCTTCGTAGACGAGGACAATTTTTTGAGTTAGCCTTGATAACAAGAGCATAGCTTGCAGTTCAAGTCGAGGTATAGTGAGGTTAGGACGAATAGGCGCGATTCGAGATTTGGAGGCAATTAAATTACAAGTGACGGTATTGTCAGTAGTAATACCCCTAGGGTCTTGATAATACCGAGATAATTTTGTCATAGAGAATGCTGAAAACGTGTTGCTTGATAATAGCCCAAGGCCGAAGGCCGAGGGCTATTATCTTTGAGCAACACGCTTGAAGGATTCTCTACGACAAAATTTTGAGTATTTATCAAGACCCGAGGAGTATTCGATAAGATAATTTTTTACTTTGTAGATATCAAAAAATTGATTGTAAATCTGACGTTTAATAATTTATTAGTTATAATCAAACAAATATTATTCATTTTTATTCAAAACTACAGTTGTGAAAAGTACAATAATTGGTAAATTAATTGAATCGTTAGATGCCATATCAAATTATTTGCGACATTTTTAATCCAGTTGTCAGTTTGACGTTTAATTAATTTTTAATAAAAAGTAAACACCAAACTGAAAACACCACATGTAAGGGTATTATCGCTGTAATACAGCGGTGATTGGATGAAATTTGACACATGACTTGAAATTAAGTAATTTGATTGGTTACTATAGTAAAAAATTATCAGAATAAACAGATCGAACATAAACACAGGCAGCGTATGCCTTCATGCTACTATCTGCAAATCCATGAAGTTCAACATGTGAAATTCTCTTCTTGAGAAAAATGTGTCGAGGTATCTTCAAATTATTTAGGGCTGGGATGCTTACAATAAACGAATGCCAATCATGGGCGAGAGATGAGGGTAAAGGATCATCCCAATTCAAATTCGCCTTCCAAAGGGACTGCATGAATTTTTTTCCAATTAATATGACTGGGCCAATTAATCCAAGTGGGTCAAACATTTGGGATATGATCGAGAGAGCTTTTCGTTTCGTGATGGGTGCGCAATGAGTTGAATTTGGAAGAGGAATGGTAAACACATCTTGACAAGGTTGCCATGAAAGGCCCAAAACCTTGTTGGAAACATTTTCAATTTGCACATCGTATGAGATAGATCGAGAGGATTCAGAGTTCTAAAAATTCGGGGGAGTTCGAGCATCATTTATGCAATCGAAAACCAGAGCTATTCAAGAGAGTATTGAGTTCCTCGTGAGATGATTTTAGTGATCCAATATCATTAGAGCCATAGAGAATATCGTCGACATAAGTTTGATTAAGGATAGCTTGAGATGCGAGAGGAAAATTTTTTCCATTAACCAATACAATTTCTTTTAGCGTGCGCGTGCTGAGAAAGCTAGCTAGCTTTGTTCCATATGTCACGGTCGTCAATTCAATAGACTGTATGGGGTCAGAGGGTTGATTCCTCCAAAGAATATTTTGCAAATATGTTTGACTGGGGTTAACTTTCACCTGCCGATACATTTTTTCGATATCTGCAGTAAACACGAAGGAGAACTGACGAAAACGACAGAAAATATCAAACAAATTTGGCTGCACTTGATAACCTTTCAGGGTTATATCATTAAGTGAATAGCCGCTAGAACTTTTACAACTAGCATCAAAAACTACGCGGAGAGGAGTACTCGAATTCGTCTCCTTTACGAAACAATGATATTTACAGAAAATATTTATTATGAGTGAGAGCATTGTGAAAAGAGAGAAGTACGTAGCGCGCATGATTCAGAGCTACATATTCATTAATAAATTTTCGGTAATGAGAAAAAAGAACGGGTTCCTTCTGGAACCTCCTTTCGAGATTCAAAAATCGTTTTTTCGCGATTTGAAAGGAGTCACCAAGTTGTGTGCCAACATTGGGAGATATCAGTGGTAAGTTAACTTGAAAAGATCCATCTTCCAAAATTTTCACATTTTGTTTGAAGTCCTGTTCAGCAAGATCTTCTTCGTGGGTTGACAATTTATGCGGGGGCAACTCTTCTAATTCCCAAAATTTGTTGAGCAAATTATCAAGAGAGGGAGAGTCGAACGGAGTTTCAAGTGTATTCACTAAAAACCAGTGACTATAACAAGAATAAGACGGTCAGCGTTGCCTCCAGATTTGTGCTCGTTGAAAATTGGCGAGTTGCTCAGAAAGTGCTGCTCTCTTTTTAATTTTTACACAACTTACGGTGAAACAAAGCAGTTTTCTGTAGGGCGGGTGACATGTGTGAATATTATAATAGTAAAATCCCAAAACGCTATGTTGCCAGTTGTACGACAGTATATATTTATCAAATTGTCGTCACAGAACGGTCTCTTGGTGTCGGTACGATATTGGGACTACAAAAGCGAGCCGTCGGCGCCGTATTTCGACTAAATAAGCCGTCGTATGGGTCTAGTATTTTAACTGAGCGATACGGGGGTTAATAGTAATGAATTCGAAAGTACAGATGGAATTTATTTATTTATTGAGCTTTTTAACCGTTTTTTGTGTTGAAGTAAGACAGTATGTGTTATTATTCCTTAAAATATAAATAATAATGCAGTAAAAAGCGGAAAAAATTTCAAACATTAAGTCTTTATGATGTAGCAGCTTTCATATTTTCTTAACGTATCGAAAGTATATTCTTATATATAGAAATAAAAAATATTCATAGGGAAACTCTTTACATGGATGTGTAAAAGTTTCTCCTTCGGGCATCGAAAAAAAATGACCTTCACATTTCTTGTTCACTGTTGCAGCCATATACACAACACATCACCGACATTTTTAACGTATAAAAATTCGCTCACACGTTAATATAACTGATTTTTAAAGCACACCGGTATATCCCATCTACGCATGAACTGGGAGCTGAAATCTGCTGAGAAAGAGTAGTATCATAGAAGAAGCGAAAAAACAATATTGTTTATGAATAGTAAATATAGCAAGCAATGCAATTGAACTAGAAAAAGATGGGTAGTGCGGATTTTGAGATAATGGAAAGGAGTGGCGAGGTATTTCGTTTTCAATTTTATAAAAAAGTTGATTTCTTTAAAAAATCCTTTTACTAAAACTGCAGTTGGTATATAGATAATTGCGAAAATATATAATGTATGGAGCGCTCAACAATTGATACGGTGACCATACTAATATGAATTAAGCCGACAAAATTCTGATTTTTCTGTGTGGTTTTACTGAAGTTTTGTATGGTTTGCTCCTAGCTGCGGAAAACCATTTCATAAAACGGAAAATTTTTATTTTAATCAAATGATCTATTAGCATTTCAAAATGGTCTTGGCAATCCTTAAACAATTCGTTCCGATATTTGTCCGCCACCGATGCTATTAATGCTTTCCTAAGTTTGTGTATTATGCCGTATTCGTATTTTAGTCTATTACTTCCGTTATCAAAAGTGGTTATCAAAATAGAAACCATTTCAACTAACTTCCTCGATGGTCTTTTTAAAAATTTAATTGTTCCGGATTGGGTTCCGTAACATCTATTTAATATTAGTGTCTCCACTAGTTGGATTGGCATGTCTTCTTTTCACAAATAAATCCTTCGCAAACCCCACATCTCTTTTTTTTTAGAAGATAGTGTGCTAAATAACCTGCTATGTAGTTAATACTGCAGTCCTGTAACGTTGGATTAGCTAATGAAATATTACTATCTATTAATTCGATAGAACAGGTATTGCTTGTTTCTGCTGGCAGAGTTGTCTTATTTTGGTTCGTCAACACATCATCATTGTCTTGTACTGTGGAATTACCATCGTTTCTTACTTCTATTATAACTTGGCTTGGTGTTATGTCATTTTCTTCGTAAATTATGTTTGCAGCTTCGTCATCATCGCATTCACAATTGGTTTGTTCAACTGCAGCCTTTAATCTAATCTGCATGTTTTGCTGCAGAGCTAGTCTCAAACCTTTAACCTTAGGGAATGGATTGTATCCCCCTCGAGTTCTCACAACAGAAAAGAAATTCTCCAGAGGATCTTGGTTCACTCTGCCGGTTAGAAGATATTTACAGCTATTTATATCTTTATACTGATTCCAAAGTAGTAAAATCCCTTTTATAGTCCACCGAAACCCTTCTAAGCAGTATATATTCGTTCGTTCCTTGTCCTTTTCAAAAACTTTAATGGATGAAAATAAAGTCGCACCGTCGTCTAAAGTACATTTTACGAGATCATTTTGTTTATTTAAGCCTCGTCGGTGCGGATTTGGATCTGTGAGACATCTAGAGTTCAAGCAGTCAAATAAGTCATTCACTTGTTCAAAAAACTTTGCGGTGTTTTGTGCTGTTGAACTTGTCACTTGTCGTGTTGCATTGGCCGTCATTATAGCCGCGGAAACGCTCCGGCTAAACACTTGTGTGGCATATTTCACACGCATTTTTTGGAAGTCCGTTGGTCTAACGTGTTTCTCGGTTATTTTAATCATAGATCTGGCCACAAAATTATCTTTTTCCAAATCGTACGTGTTAGTAAAATCGGACCATGAAATATTTTTACCACATACCACAAACTTCAACTCAGATTTCATCAGATTGTTTCTTAGTGATTTCACTAGATGTGGCGGATCAAAAGTCGTGATGATTTCTTTTCCGTCAATCGTAATTTGTGGGTTTTCACTTGTAGCACCAAGTAGTTTATACGCGAGCCTATTATTGGATCCCTGGTCTGCCACCAATACTTTCGGTTTCAATCCAATCTCCCAACATTTCTTGACAACCTCTTTTATTAGTTCCTTGAGTATTTGGCCTTTTACAGGAAACGCAGAAGTGTAATAGCACAACGGCATCTTCCATTTGTAAAAGAGCCCTCGTACCATAAAAACTAATCCTTGAGTGGCCAATTTTTCATTTCTTCCATGCACTCCAAAGTCTTCCACTCCCTCAAACATATCGTGGAATTTATTGTATTCAATTCCTTTCGTTAGTTTAATTTCGTCAAACATAACGACGCAGTTCCTTTCCGAGTCGGTCATGGTTGTAATTTTTTTTTTAAATAATTTCACAAGTTTGGTCTCTACACCTGTTTTTAAATTAAAACATCTCATCCAAGATTTTATTGCTGAAACCGACGGAATTGTGAACCCTTGCGATTTTAAAAACTTGTAAAATCCAGGAGATTTGTAATACATAGATAGCGCTATGTCGCGTTCATCACTAGTCCACTTTTGGCGTTTCTTGTGAAACATTTGCATTTTAACAAAAGTTTTCACGATTTTTGGTGATGCTTCTAAAAGTTTATTAACTATTCTCTCCGGTTTATTCTGAGCGAGTAGCAGAGAACATTTATTCCTTAACCGAACAGCAACAGATTTGGTATTTTTATATTTGCGTTTCAAGTCAATAATTTTTCGGCTTACTTTCTTGTTTTTAGATCTTGCAGGTGACTGAGGTATATTTAAAAAATGCTGAAGTAATGAAGGTGCATTGGAAGGTGACTTTAAATGTTCGAGTTCTTCTTTTTTTTCATCGTGCTTGGGAGGTGTTTTCTGATTAATTATAAAATTAATATCTTCATTTTCCGGCAAATCAAAAATTTCGAATTTTCTTTTCCGATAAGTGCGCGGATCTTTAACTTTGTTTACCATTAGTTCTTCTTCTCCCTCATCTGTAAACACATAATTTTTTTTATCGGTTTATAACATGTAAAAAAGCTTCATTCGAACCAGAAGCGGATTATCCTTGGCACGTACCTAGTGGCATAGGGGGGCTCGGGTAGAATTTTAAAATAAAAAAAAATATAGTTTACTTAAAGCATAAAATTTATGTATGGTGGAGACTATTATTTTTAATGTAAATAACATAAAGCTTCATGAATGTATTTTCTGAATGAGCATTGAATATTTATGTATACGGTATTCAGAATTCAGTGTGTAAAATCAGGCTTATTTTAAAGACACACCCTGTGTTTTATAAGCCTATTGCGTAACTTATTTTATTATCTTTTAAATAAAATCAAGGTTTCTTATAGCTACATATGCTAGTTTTGGACTTATTTGATATTTTCCGATTTACTATTTTAATATTTAGACTTACCAGTCATTTGATACGGTATAGGAACAGAAGTTTTCAAAAGTCTATTTCTAGTCTGGATGTCATAAAATGCTTCGTCTTTAAAATGTTTGTCGCACACTAAATATGAACCTAGTTCTTGCAGATCATCTTCGTACTCTAAGAGGTCCATATTACCACAATTTTTTAACCAAACTAGGCAAAGAGCAGTGTCTTTAAAGGGAAATTTAAAAAGTGAACACCTCTCCTTGCTGTCATCTAATTTAGACGAGTTACAATTTTTGTATACACAACGATGTTTCAGTTTTCATCATAAAAATAAAAAATAAAAAATTCACAACAATAAAAACAGATTACACTGACACTTTAGTTGTCATTCACGGCAATGTGTTAATTGCAACTGAACGAAATCCGCATTTGGCCACTCTCGCCAGGCGTTATTGTCTCGGTTATTGTATTTGATCGTTTTTCGCTAAATATTATCTTACCTGGGAGTTAAATGTGTAACACCAAGAAAAATGAAAAAATCGTTGCTTTGATACATTGAAACCGATGCCGACGTTTACATAATAAGTAGATATTTTCTTCTAAACTAAATAAGTTTGTTTGAAAAACTGAGACAAAATTATTTAATAAATTAATTACTAAAATACCTATCTGTTAAAATATTATAACTCGATACATACTAGTGCAAAAAACAAAGCTTTTATTTTTGATATGTTTTCCAAATAGTGTCTCGTATAATGGAGGATAATCCAAACTATAAACGATATGACGAGTAAAACACAATTTAAGGGTAAATCGTGTTTGCTCATAATTTCCGAAACATCACATACGACTTCAAAATCCGGCAACGTTGCGGGCTCCGATACGAATCTCTAGCTACCGATACACTGAAATTTTGGCAAAGACAATAGTTTAATAGTTTCCCATTATAATTTCTCCATTCATAGATGGCGCACCCTTAGCAGACGTTAATTTTTTGATCTCACAATTTAATGAACGGTTGACCGTCTTATTCTTGTTATAGTCACTGCTAAAAACGAAGCACTTTTAGAACCAGAGGACTGTGGAACATTGCCTGCGATCACCCATCCTAACATAGTATTTTGTAGTACCGGTCGACGTTTTCCAAATCTCATGAGACCATCGGAGAGTAGATCATAATATATATCTGATCCTAACAACAAATCTATTTGGGATGGCTCAAAGAATTGGGGGTCTGCTAATTCAAGAGGATGAGGAATATAAATTGATTCTGGAGCAATTGGGCATTGTGGTAAATTACAAAATTTTTTTTTGTAATACCGCACAAGTCAAATCAAAAGACACATTTTCGAGAACATTGGAGAATATTTTAAATTGAGCCATAGTATTTGAGACCAAAGAATTTTGGGTAATTCCAGAAATTTGTAACCTTCTGTTATAAACTTTAGCATCTATTTTGTTCAAAAGGTGCTCAGAAATAAACGAGTTTTGCGAATCATTGTCAAGAATACATTTTGCTTGAATAGGGGTGCCATTTTTGGAATAAACCTTGACCATGGCAGTTGCTAATAAAACATCATTGTTTTTTCGAGACAAAGTTGACATGCTATATGATGTCGCAGTGTATGACGAGCTAGGAGAAATCTCAGGCATTTCATTCTCCTGTGTACAAGGATTTGTGCGAGTACTAAAAGGCATTCGTGACGCGGATCCTTGATCAGAATTTTTCCTGGAATTGTGTGAATTTGGGCGAGATTGACAACTTGCGATCGCACTATTTGCGCAATGTAGCTGAGGAGTAGCCAAATTATCTAAATTGTTTGGCCGAGCATTGGCCGAAATACTTGAATCGTTTTGACGAGAATTGTCCGAACCATATGAGTTATTTTGCAGAGAGTGAGCTTGAGGTGGC
The DNA here is from genome assembly GCA_910591675.1 of Galerucella calmariensis. NCBI lineage: Eukaryota > Metazoa > Arthropoda > Insecta > Coleoptera > Chrysomelidae > Galerucella > Galerucella calmariensis. The sequence goes on along the minus strand of CAJUYG010000957.1, from coordinate 97,926 downwards.
TTCTTTAAGCACAACGAAGAATGATGGGGCTTAGAACAAGTAAAACAACGTTTAGATGGGCAATTAGTAGCTCTATGCCGAGTACCAAGGCAGTTTGTACATAAATTATTTGAATGCACAAATTCCAATTTCTGATTATGAGGTATGTCCAAAAATTTATTACACCTATAAATTTTATGCGATTTATCATTGCAAAAAATACATTTTAATTGTGGAGTACGAGAATTATTTTCAAAGTAATTTAAATGATAAGAAACATTTTTTAGCTGAGTATTTTCCTTTTTTATAGTTTGAGGTAAAATGGAAGAAAGTACCTTGCACTTTTCTTCAACAATACGAAAAAATTTATGGATCGTGGGCAATACGGACTTGTCCCTTTGATACTCATATTCCCGTTTCGTGGCAAAATCCAATTTTCTTACTAGTATATTTATCATAAATAAGTGTTCAGTTTTAATGTTTAAATTATCTAACGATTTTATGTGTTGTTTCATATGAGTAATAAATTCACGTAAGCCTTGAGCATTGCTTTTCGGTAAGTTGGGGTTATCAATAAAATTGAGTTAAAATGCGAATTAATAATTTCGAGATTGTCATTATATCTTTCAAATAAAATATCTTTTGCGACACGAAAATTATCATTTATAAGTTCTAGTGCGCTTATTAAATCAAGGGGTTCATTTTTTAATGAAGCTTTCAAATATACGAGTTTTTCGACATCGGAAAGAGCGCAGTGATTTGTAACGAGCGATGTGAACAGTTCGAAACATAATGACCATTTCGTGATATCGCCGTTAAATTCAGGTATCTTCAATTGAGGTAATTTTGCTATGTGAGAAGAGGAGTTATTATTAATAATAACTTGAGAATTATCATTTTTTGTGCGGGAGGTACATTCGGAAAGGGTCTGGGACTTATAATACCGGCGAATGTGGAGTGGAGAACATACTCGGAAAATTATAATAAAGCAATTGGTAAATGTTAGCGAGTAATATTTTATTGTAAACTAAATGAAAACATCAGTTTGCTAGGCAATATTTTATTAAAAATTTTGCACGTTAAAATTATCACAGGTTAAATACTAGGTTAATAAAATCAAGAGCATTAAGTACCTTTATAATATACAAAACACCAAAGTTACAAGCTAGTCTAATTAGAATATAAAATATGTGTACATAAAAAAATAAAACGTTATAATGATAAAAAATACTGTACAGTTATTATAACTAATTATAATAAACTAACTTATAATAACTAATAAATGAAAGTATTTGATGAAAATGGAAATTGAAATAAAACCAGAACAAAATACATGAAAATATAAGGACATTAAATACAATTTCCAAGATTAATAATAAACAAAACGACATTTTTTTTAACGATTAATATGATACAAGGAAGAATAAGTGGAAGTACGAGAAAGAAAAACACCTAGATATGTATACTCAAAACCAAAGTTGAATAAAAGAAGCTAAACATCAAGCAAGGCAAGTGTTCCCCAAACTGCGATAAGTAGGAAATTTGCAGTTTCGTTTTTGTTGGTTAATTTGCCTGTAGTCCAGTCTACAAGTTGAAAACCGTGAGAAATAGAGATGAAGCTCCTAAAAATATGAGCAATAGCTCATTGGATTCGGAATGACCTCTAAAAAAATGTGTTTCGAGGATTTTACTGCACGTAAAAAATTGCAATTGTTATCAACAAAATAAGATAAAAAAAAGTATTTTTGTTAATAACTCGTAAGCTATTAATATTCAAGATATTTGGAAAAAGGGTCCTTAAAGAGGAGGAAATTTCCGAGCTCCAGGAATACTACCTCTTAATAGTTTTAATTTAACACTGAAAATAGGGCTCCGCGCAGAGATTACGGCATGGGTGCTCTACTGCTAAACACGGCGTACAACAGAAAATTATTTTTTTATTGTAACAAATATGAGTTTAGAAAAATAAATAAATTTATCATCAAGATACTTGAAAGAATTTATGTCCGTTGGAAAAAAATAATTTTTCAAAAGTTATGCAATTGTTGATCTCCGTTTTTATAAATGACGACATAAAAGTTTAAATAATAAATCTCAAAATATTTGTCATTGTGGAGCTCTTCTTATATAATATATACTTAACAAGAAACCGCGATAAAAATTTATTAAAGTTAATTATTTTGTTTTTAATGATTTTTGAAGTTAACAAAAAATGAAAAGTCCAAGAAATGTTATTGAAAATTTTTTTCCAAACAAATGTTATATTATTGATGTTTTCGTATCCAACAATGGCATTAAGTATCATTGGAAAAAATTTGTTTACATCATTTGTTAAGAAATTGTTTATAAACAAATAGATAAGTTTAATATTTGAAGAAATTTTTTTACCATTATGTTGTCTTGGAATAATAATGATTTTTAAAAAATATTTTTTTCTTAAATAAATTTTTTTATTGTTTATAACCGTTTTTTTTATATTTCGATTGTTTAAATAATTAGTTAAGGAATTATTTTCTCTTTAAAAATAATAATTGGCATTTCTTCATAGGTAAATGAAAAAAAAAATTTATCAATAATTTCATTGTTTGTTAACTTAACAATTTGTTATAAACAAATTCTAGCTACCGCTATATTTTTTTTTCTTGAGCTAAAAAACAAAAAAAGCAATATATAGCAAGATACAAAATTTTTTTTTTCTATTTTGGTATTGTGTAATATTTAAAAGCGGTATGGAACTTTTTTTCGGAAATTTCCTCCTCTTTAAGGACCATTTTTCCAAATATCTCAAATATCAATAGTTTACGAGTTATTAACAAAAACCTAAATACCTCTTTTTTTTCATCTTATTTTGTTAATAACAATTGCAATTTTTTACGTGCAGTAAAATCCTCGAAACACATTTTTAAGAGGTCATTCCGAATCCAATGGGCTATTGCTCATACTTTTAGGAGCTTTATCTCTATTTTTCACGGTTTTCAACTTGTAGACTGGACTACTGAATCAAAATGAACGAGCGCTCGCTTAGCTATTGTTTGTGAAATGTGCAGTTTTGTTTCATTTAGTAAACCACTCTTACGATCGGAAATGCCCACATTTTTGTATGAAAGGTCGAGCTGCAATTGGCTAGACTTGGAAGTTGGCGAAGACTCGTAGTATGCAGATTAACACATGGGCGGTCCCGGCACTACGAATGGAAAATCTTATATTGAGGAGAACGCCGTTTTGTACCACAAAGATTATCAGAAAACGCAGAGAGAGACAAATAACACCGAAATAATGTAGTCCAAAAAATGGGCACCAGAATATACCGAATATACTAAATTTGTATATCTGTCGTCTTGAGGAGTAATCCACCCGAGTATAATTGATGATAAGAAGTACTTAACCGTTATTTCGCCAATATTCAGAAATGAAGAAAAATCGAAAGATTTTATAGTCGAAGAATACACCAGACAATATTAATTTGAGTAATTAGTGGTGTTTGAAGAGAAACACTTCAATAGCACAGCTTTGTTTAAAAGACGATTCTATAACCATTGTACCCAGGGACACTAATTTTGGTTAATATAAACTTGAAAAATGCCAGAAAATGGCTAGGAAAGGAGTAAACGAAGCAGACCAATTGCGACGAGTTATATATCTCGAAAATTTTGAAAAACTCTTCCTGGCGTTGTCGAGATACGTGGGGGAGAAGTAAAGATGAAGTTTTCTGTAACCCTATATTTGTTGCTAAAATTAAATTAAAAACAGTAAAACATTAACAAACAAAAAGAAATATTCTCAAGAGAAGCTAAAATATTCACCTAAAATATCAATTTGATTTGACTCTTTGCAGCTGTCAGTTTTGAGGGCATATTTGGAGATTTTGCAGCGCTTTTTGGTGTTCTTTGACCAACTTGTGCGTGAGATTTCAAGTTCTCTGTTATGACCATTTCGTTTTCTGCTAAAGCGTTCATGGTACTACGCAAGTCTACGCGATTTGACAGATCATTCTGAAAAAAAAAAAACAACCGATTAAACAAAGCTATAAGCCTGGTCCACACACAACGTCTTATCGAATCAGACAAGTCTTATCAAGTAAAACGGCGAAAGGCATCATTTTATGAAAATTGATTCGACAAGTTGGAGCGTGTGGACAAACTTTCGTTTTATTGGAAACTGTTTCAGTATATTTCCGACACAGAATACACCAGCCAAACAAAAAACGAAAGCCGGCGTAAACCCTTTGATGTTTTGGGGGCAAAATTTCGTGACCTTCAAACTGACGTTGACAGATAACGGATTAAGTTACACTGAGAAAATTGTTCAAAAAATGTAAATTAAATGTTAACTACACGCAAAGAAGTGAAACCAAAGAATCTCAAATAATAATTGTTTATTATTATGACTTGTTTCGACAAAGTTTTATTTGTTCAACTCAATTTGTAAATTGTTTAAGTTGATTTAACAGCTCAACAAATATTGTGAAAAATATTATAAATATAAGTCTTAGTTTCTGTTTTTGGAGTAGATAACATCCATTATTAAAAATAATGAGCTATTGTTTAACCAAATGATTCTTATTTTCTATTCTATTATATTATCGAAATTATATGTGTAAGTATGTTTTTATGTAGCACTATATGTAGGGTAGGGTGAGTCTAAAATCCAATACAATAATAATAGATTATATATTTACAATAGAAAGAATATCAGTAAATGATATAAAATTTTTATCATTTATATATTTAAAAGTTACACTTCACCAGATTCTGGATTAAATTTTACACCCAGAGACAATGTACTGATATCTGTGACAACGAAGTTATAAAAAAGAAGCGACAGTAAACTTTTCTCCATAGATATCGGAGTTTTGGTGTGTTTTTCAATTATTCATCCATCACTTGAATGGCAGCCACGTATTGCACATGTTTTTGGCGCCATAACTAATAAATGTAATTTTGCAAACAACTTTTATTGTTCAAAACACACAAAAATATGTAAATAATCAAAAAGCTTACAACAAAGAAAATTCTTTGGTAAACAATAAAATCACATGTCATTGACAGATAACGGGCTTAAAATGGCGACTGTCAGACATGCGAACTCAGAAAATGAATTGTAAAATAGCACAAGCTTCGCTTTTTCTTGGGATGGTGTACTCTGTGGCTATAGACCCCGAAGGATATTGAATTACACTTCAAAGTCAAACGGGGTTGGTATATCTACAAAATATTCAACACCAACCATTCTGGTTTGTAATTAGAAGGGACAATTGTAGACCGGTTGCGGCGTATTTATATACAAGGTATATGTTATCCGTCCGCGATCTCTAAGAGCCCAAACACGGACTGAAGAAAACACCAAAATCACAATTACTTCCAGTAACGGAAGTGTGTAAGTCGTGAAAATATCGACATCTTTACCTCCGTTTCACCTTTATCCGTTTCAAAGATATTTCCCTGGTACGCGACTTTTTAGCAACGATGTACTATTATATAACAACAATAGTTTCATTCATTCATTCGTTTGAGTTGTACTCAACCACCCAGGCACTTGAATTGAATCTTTGTACCATTTTCCTTGTTATCTACTTCCATAACAGAAACTGTATCCTCTATATAGACCACCAGTTTAACCGGAGTTTTCCCATTTTGTGTAGATGTTTCCTCGGGATATTTAGCGTCCAGCGACCAGGTCGGTAACTGTCTTCACATATCTCTTACACAGCTACAATAACTTGTGGAGAGTTCCTTGTTCACCTTGTTCAGTAAACTCTTTGTTAGATGGTTACTTTTTACCAACTACCATTTGTGTTCTTTGTCTAGTCAGTTCGGAATTTCTCTCTTATGCAATCCTTTGTGATCCCACAGAAGGTTCTGGACATACGAAGTTTCCTTTAGTACTTTATCAAATTAACTGGTCCGGAAATTCATTACCAACAATCCCCTTATGTTCATGTGTTATCTCTTGCCATCTTATTTAGAGTGCTTTGCAATTATAGACATACTGTTTGGATTGCTGATGACTTTAAGCAGAGCCAGTGAATATTTTCTTGAATTTTTTCATTAACGGTACAGTTACTGCATCGTGTTCAAGTTTCTATGAACGTAACTAAACGTATGTCGCAGTTCAGGAGCCGTAGTAGAAGAAGAAGAAGACTAATTTTATGTAAACTTCAACGTGGCATTTCAGTTTTGTCAACGCCATTTAAATTTAAAATTGGGCGTTCAAATTGAACGACGGTAAGTAATACATGTATTTTCACACTCTGTAAAGCAGGAATAGAAATATTTCCCTTCTCCTTGAATGCAAAACTGATAGCCTAGGCACACTCAAAATCAGCAAACCATCAAACTTAGGTTAGAAACCTTTGCGGGAGTTCGTTTTCTCTTGATTGATAGGCTGGGAATTTAAAATTGCTGGGAACGTTCATATCACAGTGACATTTTTAAGATTATAGCAATCACCACATTAAGGTGAACCACGTCCACTTTCCGAGGAATTTTTCCAAAAATTCAAGAATCTTAACTATGATTTACTTGAAATAATTTGTGAAATTTGTAATTTGTAAAAATAAATGTCAAAATAAGAAATGCCCAAAAACTAGGGGGAAAGGTCTGTTTGATTGAAATGGAAAGCTTCACTGACAAAATGGACATTCTAAGGAACAAAAATAGACTGAGAAATTCTCAGGAACATATTTTTATTGAGTCGGATCTTACCAAAAAAGAATGAGAAATACAAAAAACAATTAGAACTGCCAAAGAAGAAAAAGAAAAGGGAAAAAATACAAAGTAGGATACCAGAAATTGATACTTAATGGAATAGTTTGGAAATGGAATGATGATTCAGAAAAATTACAATTGATGACTAGAAAACAGTACCAAAAAAACTAATAAACACGATTAAAGATAGTACACAGGTAACGACTCAAGCTGAGAACATGGTATATGATAATGGTAAATTAAATAACAAAACACAAAACGAAAAAATAACGAGTAGCAAACATAAAAAATTGAAGAATGACTATCATCAACAGAGTAACAGTAAAAAACATAGACCACAAAACACGGAAAAAGTACAGATGTGCATAGGTACAGTTGTCAGAAGCAAACATGAACCCCGGAAAATATGCGGTCATAAAATAAGGTCATCGCAAGCAGCCAATCAAGAGCCAATGTTAACGATTGTCCATTAGTAATTGTTAAATGTAATCGAAATAATATGACCGAGTGATTTCATCAACATACATCATTTTATTCATTTTGTATCAGTGTTGTCAATGCGAGGATGATTATCCGATTTTTAGACAATTTCACTAATTTGGATCCAATAGTTTTTCGAATATTTTGTAGAAGGGATTTGTTTTTGGGGATTTTCCATATTGTCTGGGGTCGAAGACTTTATTTAGATAAACAATGTGTCCTTTTTGTAATTTTGACAAATTCCGATAATTTGAATAGTAAGTTCGGGTAATTTTTATTTTTGCATCGGCAACACTGGACTGCATTCTATTTGATGTCAGCTGCCATATAATCTGCTTCTATATACTTTATTATTTCATTATAATCATTATTTGCTCCATTAATTACAGAACAATCAGTCTTTGTTAAGACTAATTTGATAATTAACTTAACATAGTAAGGTATGTACTATAATTATTATTAATAAACATAACCTAGAACAACACACAATAACCAATTTCATCAGACCTAGTAATGTTTGTTTTTCTTGCAGATTTGTCTTAACAATATGTATAGAAAATCGAGGAAGGAAAACAGTTCACACGGAAGCTCGCAATATTATTAAAAACGTTGTGGAATTTTTTGATAAATAAAAAGCTGCTGGTGTGTGGTCATTCCCTTTGGACAAAGCCACAGAATTAGCTGCAGCAGCGACAGGAAAATCAGTTACCTGCATAAAACGCATTAGAGAGGAGAAATCACAGTTGCAAGAAGGTGCTTTACTGGGGTCACAAAGAAAGTCGATTACTCTGGCGGTCCAGACACCTTAAGAAAGCACTTGAAAAATATTGGTTTTCAGTATAAAAAGTGCCACAATAAAAGAAAACTTTTGATGGAACGTAATGATAATGTAGCTTGGCGGGTTCGTTATTTAAGAAGTTTGAGGGAAAATGATGCTTTAGGTCACAACAAGAGGCCAATAACTTATTTGGATGAAACTTATATCCATCCATCATATGGTGTTAGTAAATGCTGGCAATCGGAAGATGAACCTGGAGTGTATACATCCAACAGAGCTGGTCAACGGTACATAATAGTACATCCTGGTGGACGTTATGGGTTTGTTAAGAATGGACTACTAATTTTCAAGTCAAAAAGCAAATCAGGGGATTATCACGATGACATGAACCATACAAATTTTATGAACTGGTTAGAAAATCAACTTATACCAAACTTACCTCCTAATGGTATTGTGATTATGGACAATGCCCCTTATCACAGTGTTCAAATTAATAAAGCACCAACCCAATCAACTCGGAAGCATATTATTAGAGAATGGCTTGAAGCTAATGGCATCTCAACCACAAATGATATGCTTAAAGCAGAACTTTTGCATCTTGTCAAACAAGCCAACCATTCTAAAATGTACTATGTGGATGAGTTGTTGAAAAAACATGGACATACTGTGGTACGGTTGCCTCCATATCACTGCGACCTCAATCCAATTGAGCTAATATGGAGTAGCGTCAAACATAAAGTGGCAATGAAAAATGTTTCTCAAAGTGCTGCTCAAATAGAACAATTAGTTCGAGCAGCCTTTGATGAAGTTGGTTCTTTGGAATGGAACAAACACTGTGACCATGTGGACCATATAGGGGAAGAAATGTGGAGGAATGATGGACTAGTAGATGATGTGGTAGAAAATATGTGTTTCACTGTCAACACTGGTTCATCAGATGAAAGTGGGAGTGATGAATATGAAAGTGAGAGTAATTCATGTGAAAGTGATCAGTAATAAACTGGCAAACATTTTTGTAGACTACAGTGTCTTATTTTGTTCATATTTAATATCTTGTGCTATAAAGTGACGTATAAATTCATTATATGAATGTATATGATGTCCATGGTTCATTAGCTAAATAAATGATTTCAATTCAATACATGTTGATTTTGTTTGAAATCTAATGTCTTTTTAAATATAATGTATAATACTTTCAATTAATGAAGTCATCTACAGTTTTTTTTCAATAAGAACAGCATGTATTAATATTCGATTATAAATTTGTATTAAATTTTGAAAAATCAAAAATTGTTTTATTTCTGATACCCAACTGAATAAGTAGTTTTTACACATCAATTTTGTGATTGATTTCATTTTTTTGAACTTGGAATGTAATGTGTTAAATATATAAAGTAAAACTGTAAAACAATGTTGTTAATTAAATAATATAGTTTCTAATTTCTGTTATGTTTGAATAAAGCAAATGAAATGAAGTTGATGTGTAACACCGTCTCTAGGATAGGTAAAAAACAGAAAAATAATTGGGGTTGGCTTAGTGAAATTTTTTTCTAACGCCATCCGTTTTCAAGATAAAGGGCGTTGAAGAAAATGAAAAATTACACATTTCTTACGATTTTGCGCCGAAACTACTGGCACTATTGCAATGAAATTTTATACGAATATGTTTTGGAAGCTGATATATCCAATGAATTTGTTTTTATATCTAACTCTCATAGAGGGCGCTAGTTACACGATTCATACAACGTATTATTCAACATAACTTTTTTAAGGGTAGAATTATTAGTCAAAACTCCAAGTGAACAGAAACATCGTTTAATTTTACACCAAAAAGGTACTCTTGGTAAAACTCGATATTATGTACCGTTTTCGGAATATTTTGATTTGAAAATTATGAAGTAATAATCGCTCCTGGTATAAACTAATGATAAAGTTCGCTTTTCTCTAAGTTTGCCATGTAAAATTGACATTTATTGATTGTTATGACAATAAGTCAACAATAAATAGAGTTTTGAAACCTTGTTATTTGTAAAATTAGATATTGTTAAGCAAAATGTACTCAAATGTTGAATACACCGACATGTTATTAACTTTAGGCGAGTGCTTAGGAAACTCTAGTGCAGCTTTTACGCATTATGCAGAAAAGTTTCCTAGAAGAAACTTACCAAGTAAAAAAACATTTAGAGCAGTTGAACGACGTTGTCGAGAAACTGGGAATGTAAGACCAAAGAAAATAAATTCAGGTAGACCAAGAACAACAAGAATAATTAATAAAGAAAATATTATTTTAAATTTAGTTGATCAAAATCCAACATTAAGTGTAAGGAATATGACAAGACAAACAAATACATCTTCTTCAACTACTTGGCGGATACTTAAAGAGCAGCAGCTACATCCTTACCATTACAGACAAGTTCAAGAACTCTTGCCGGACGATCTACCGGTTAGAGTCGATTTTTGTGAAACATTGCGAGAAAGGACAGCCCTCAATCCAAATTTTTTTAAATGTATTCTTTTTACGGACGAGGCCACCTTTACGCGACAAGGTATGTTTAACTCCCATAACGCACACTACTGGTGTGATGAGAATCCACAAGCCAAAAGGGTATCACATCACCAACACTCATTTAAAGTTAATATTTGGGCAGCAACTTTAGGTAACAGATTAATAGGTTATCATATTCTACCTGGAAATTTAAGTGGTGATATGTACCTTGATTTTTTAAATAATCACTTATTTGAGATATTAGAAGATTTATCGATAAATGAGCGAACATCATTATTTTTTATGCATGATGGAGCTCCACCGCACTTTGATAGAAGGTGTCGTAATTGGTTGAGTAACAATTTTCGGAATCGATGTATTGGTAGAGGTGCAGAAGCTCCGATTCATTGACCTCCTCGGTCATGCGATTTTAATCCTTTGGACTACACAGTCTGGTCGTATATTAAGGAAAAAGTCTATGCTACAGAGGTAAATTCTCGTCAAGAATTAATAGACAGAATTAAACGTCACTTTAATGACATCATAGATGATCCCCAACCGTTAAGAAGATTAATGGATTCTTTAGAAAAAAGGATAGACTTGTGTATTCGTGAAAACGGAGGACATTTTGAACATTTACTCTAATTGAATTTTATGTTATGTTCTTTGTCTTTATTTCAATTTTCTTATTGTAAGTTTTTTTAATTAATAAATTGATCATTAACTTATACGAGGAGCGGTTATTACTTCATAATTTTCAAATCAAAATATTCCGAAAACGGTACATAATATCGAGTTTTACCAAGAGTACCTTTTTGGTGTAGAATTAAACGATGTTTATGTTCACTTGGAGTTTTGACTAATAATTCTACCCTTAAAAAAGTTATGTTGAATAATACGTTGTATGAATCGTGTAACTAGCGCCCTCTATGAGAGTTAGTTATAAAAACAAATTCATGGGATATATCAGCTTCCAAAACATATTCGTATAAAATTTCATTACAATGGTGCCAGTAGTTTCGGCAAAATCGTAAGAAATGTGTAATTTTTTATTTTCTTCATCTTGAAAACGGATGGCGTTAGAAAAAAATTTTACTAAGCAAACCCCAATTATTTTTCAGTTTTTTACCTATCCTAGAGACGGTGTTACCTTTTTTTGAAACACCCTGTATATGAGACGATTTATGTGGGGATGTGGCAAGGAAATACCAGAGAGTACTCTTTTTAAAATATATTCCGAGCTTTCGAATATAACATATTCATTTTCAAGGACTAAAAATAATTAAGATATATGGTCAAATTATAAAATAAATGAATATGTTATATTCGAAAGCTCGGAATATATTTCAAAAAGAGTACTCTCTGGTATTTCCTTGCCACATCCCCACATAAATCGTTAAATTTGAATTTAAACAGTTACTCAACCTCCTACCAACCAGCTAAAGAAAAATGTTGTGGAGGGTGGTTTACATGGATTTACCTTGAAAATGCGTGGATTAGTTGGACGTTTCACCGTTGGCGTTATAATCGTACTTGGAGGTTAAACATTATGTGTTATGTTCCCTCCATAGTGTTTTATATAACTGAGGTTGAAATACTCGATTTTGTTCCCTCCGAAATTTGGCAACACAGCTTTTGAGTGTGAATACTGTGAGTTAGTTTACTGGTAAACATGACTTCAAGAAGCCGATTACTTGTTGCATTAGCTCGTAAAAAAAGTAAGTGCGATTTACTATT
>CAJUYG010000957.1:63503-75760 GCA_910591675.1 Galerucella calmariensis | reverse complement strand
CCTATAATAACAATTCTTGAAAGTGAAACATGAATAAATATGAAATTTTTGGTAATTCCAGGTAGGTACCTACGGTATTAGCAAACATTTTATTTCATTGATTAGATATTGTAGATGCATCCAAAATTACGATTAAAATATATGCCTTAGAAATGTTAAAATTTACAAGAGGTTGCATAAAAAATTCAATACCATTTAATTTGTGTATGTAAAATACTTGTATTTGACCATTATCATAAAATATCTACGATTTTCCATTAACTAATGCCCTAAGTTTACTACATCGTTTGAAAGTTTATTAATTGTACTAACAAATTGTAAAAATACTTATAGGGTGATTCATTCAAAAATTTTGAGATATTGCTTGATTTGCGTTTTGTTTCACCCTGTATTAAAGAAGCCACAGATGAAAAAAGTAATTAATACTGAGCACAGCCAATGATGTGTGTATGACATTTGAACACAAAGACCTGTTGATTTATTTTAATTTACTGTTCTGCAGAGTGTTAAAGAGGAGGTCTTTTTTGCTAATAATTGGCCATATCTTTGTAAAACACCCTTATAATATATTAGAGTGCTATATTTTTGTAACGCTCTCGGTGAGATCTTTTCGATTCTTAAACAAAATATAGTACGTTCCATTTAAAAAAATGTAAGTTTGTGCTGCTACGTGGTTTTGGAACACCCTGTAGAATCGAAAGTATTTTCAAAATGTGCCCTCAGTAACTGTATTAGCTCACACAAAACTATGAAGCTCTATCTCTCACCACAACAATGTAATCCTCCGATGTCAGAAGAAGTAATCTAAAATATTATATGGGGCGCTTCGTTACTCAATTTTAAGACGAAAAGTTCATATAAACATGTGTGATAGGTGTTGTCGTTTATGAGGGTGTTGAATTTATTGTAATAAGTCAGTTCTGATTGTACGTGAAATTAATTTTTCCCGGTGACGCTACTGGTTTTTAGAAGTAATACGCAAAAACATGCTTATTCTAAGTGGCCTTTGTAGCAACGTTGACAAGTGTCAAATTTGAAAAAAAACGCAAAAATCGTACATTTTTATTTGATTGACTCTGTGTTCAGTTAATAACTATGCCAGTGTTTACTAATGTTGAAATGGCTAATATGCATTTTTTGTACGGATTAGCGAATGGTAATGCCTTAGAAGCTAGACGTACGTACGTATGCCCAGCGTTATCCAAATAATCGTTTACCATGTTCAGATACGTTTACTAAGTTACATATTCGTTTACAAGAAACTGGAACTTTTGCTAAATCGAAGAATATTATTGGACGACCCAGAACTGTGAGAAATCCCCAATTGGAAAACCAGATTCTTTAAATTATTGACCAACATCCAGAAACGAGTACAAGAAAAGTTGCAGATGAAGTAAATGTTAGTAACAAAACTGTTTGGAATATTCTAAAAGATAATTTATTGTATCCATATCACGTTCAACGTGTTCAACATTTGTTACCTACTGACTATCCATTACGCATACAGTATTGTCAATGGATTTTACGTGAAATCGCGAACAATACGAATTTTGTTGCCAATATTCTATTTACGGATGAAGCCAACTTTTCTAGACATGGGATTATGAATTTTCATAATGACCACATATGGGCAGATGTAAATCCACATACCATAAGTGTAAAACGATTTCAACAAACATTTTCGGTCAATGTTTGGCTTGGCATCATCGATGATTATTTAATTGGACCATTTTTCCTTCCTGTACGGTTAACCGGTGAGACATACCAACATTTTCTAGAAAATGAACTTCTTCTTTTGGAAGATGTACCTATTATTATTAGAAGGCGCATGTGGTTCATGCATGACGGAGCTCCTCCACATTTTTCAGTGATTGTATTGTATGTATTGTTTTTAAATAATGTTTTTTCAAACCATTGGATCGGACGAGGATCTCCACACCCGTGGCCCCCTAGATCACCTGGACACAATCCTCTGGATTTTTGTGTGTGAGGATATTTGAAATCGCTTGTTTACACAACACTGATATTAAACGTACAAGATCTTCAAAATCGTATCATAGACGGCTGTAATGTTATTCGTAACAATCCTGGTATCTTCGAACGTATTCGACAATCCATTAGACATCGAGCGGATGCTTGCATTTTAGCTGGAGGTGGACATTTTGAACATTTGCTCTGAAATGTATTATTTTTTCTTTATGTTTAACACATGTTGCTTGTAATAAAATAATAAAAAAATATAAATCAGTAGCGTCACCAAAAAAAATTAATTTCACGTACAACACCCTGTATCTCATAAACGACAACACCTATCACACATGTTTATATGAACTTTTCATCTTAAAATTGAGTAACGAAGCGCCCCATATAATATTTTAGATTACTTAAGAAACACCCTGTATATATGAGAAATTGAAAAAAATTATTGCCATACATTCTTGTTTAAAACAACAACTAAATATATAAGACTTAGCTAATTGGTGGTGGTGAAGTGTATATTCCAATATAACACTCTCATGCACTTTACCTTTCGGCTGTTAGGAAAAATGAGCACTGGAAAAAATTACATTTCTAAATATACCAAATAGGTCACACTATTGATTTGAATTGAACAAAAAGTTAACAAACGGCATTCGACGGCTCTACTCCAAAAGATCCTGATGTGTAAGCAGATAGATGAAGGAATAGGCTACATAACCAGTTCATATTTTGTTGCTTTCCATAGAAACTTGACCATTCTTTTTCATGACATGACATGAAAATTGGATCTAACCACAGATTAGTAGTGGCAATTTATCTAGTGGAATAAATCAAAAAAGAAGCTACTAGAGACTACAGTAAACTAGCAACACATAAACTATAAACTAAACACATAAAGATATCGAGAAAATATACCAAAATGAAACGAACAAAGAATTCGATAAACTGGAGAAAGAAAAAACATATTGGACACTTGATAAACGATGGGTCGCCTTTAAAGAAACGCTATTAACAGCAACAGAGAAGACATGTGGAAAAATTAAATATAACAAAAATAAAAAAAGGACTAGCTGGTGGAATAACAAAATTGAAATAGCGGTCAAAGAAAAGAAGACGGCGTGGAAAAAATATATCACATCAAAATCTCATGTGGACAAAAAAGAATATGACAGGAAGAAAACTATTGTGAAAGAGCCGTCAAAAAATCAAAACGTGACTCATGGAAGAAATTCGGAGAAGAAATAACAGATCTACATAAGATGGATAACAGGAAATTTTGGACAAGAATAAATAGATTGAGAGAAAATAAATATAAAGATATATTAGAGCAATAAAAAATCGCCAAGGCCAACTACAGACGGAAATGGAAAAAATATTGAAAGCATGGAAAGAATACTATTAAGAGCAATTCCAAACATTAACATCGGAAGAGAATATAACAACAGTAGAAAAGGAAATCGACCAGCTACAAGGAATCCAAAAAGAAGATATAGATCAAGTAATACAAGAAATCAAAATAGGCAAGGCTAACGGAGAAGATGATATAGCGCCAGATATGATTTAATCTTTGGGGGAAAGAGGAAAGGAATGGATATAGAAGGTATGCAAAGAAGCATGGGTACAACAAAAAATTCCAAGGGAATGGGGAAATAACTTAATAATACCCATCTTTAAAAAGGGAGATCAGGCACAATGTGGGAATTACAGAGGAATCTGTTTGGCCCAAACTAGCTATAAAATATACACAAAAATAATAGAAAAAAGATTAAGATAATATGCAGAACCAAAATTAGGAGAAGAACAGGGAGCTTTTAGACCTGGAAAACAAACAAATGATAATATTTATATACTGAGGAATATAATCGAAAGAAAAATAGAAGAGGGAGAAGAAATGTACCTTACATTTATAGATCTAAAAGCAGCCTTTGATACACTAGATAGAAGGGAAGTATGGAGAACCCTGGAGGGATTGGAAGTTCCACCCACCTTAATAAATATAATTAAAAGTGTATACCAAGGTACAAATTGCAGGGCAAAGGTTAGAAGAATTTAAAATGTATAAGGGAATAAAGCAAGGCGACAGTTTAAGCCCATTACTGTTTATAATAATCATGGATAAGATTGTGAAACGAACTAAAGAAAAATATGAGCATCTGAAAACTATACTGGTACACAGAAATTTAGAACTGATAAAAATAAGTAGTCTAATTAATGCAGATGATGTGGTCTTAGTAGCGAATACAAAGAACAAAATGCAAAAACTAGTGAATATTTGGACTAAAGAAATTGAGAACATGAAGATGGAGGTGAACATAAATAAAACAAAAGTGATGATAATAAATGAAAAACACCTAGGTAATCAAAATAATAAAGAGATGCAAAAACCAGACACTAGAAAGAGTAACAACATTTGAATATTTGGGAAGTATAGTAACAGAAGATGGAAAAATAGATGCAGAAATAACAAACAGAGCAAATAAATCAACAAAAATATACTACTCTCTAAATAAAACAATTCTTGGACATAAAGATATAGACTTGGTAGTTAAAATGAAAATATATAATATGATAACAGTTCCTACAATATTATATGCAAGTGAAAATTGGACTGTGCGAAAAAAGGACGAAACCAGAATAAACGCCATAGAAATGAAACATCTAAGAAGAATTGCAGGAAAAACTAGATGGGATTAGAAATGACGTCATTAGAGAGACAACTAAACAGGCACTGGTAACTGGTAAAATAAAAAAGAGTCAACTTGGCTGGTATGGTCATATGGCAAGAATGGAACCAAATAGGTTAACTAAGAAAATAATGGAGATTGGGAAACTGATAAAAAAACAAAGGGGTAGGCCCAGAAGGAAATGGTTAGACCAAATACAAGAGATTGAAAGAGGAAAGACCATAGCAGAAATGAAAACCCTGCAAGAGACAGAAAGGCATGGAAGAAATGGGTACAGGACATGGAATCCACATTAGACGCCTGAAAGGGCAAAAGGATCTAGAAAAGGAGAAGTGAAAATAAAGAATTTCAATTTCTTCAAACTAACCTGAAATTCAATGTATGTAGAACTATCACCACGTGATTCTTTTTGCCTGCTCAGTCGCAGAATTTTTTCAATCCGTTTCTTCCTTTCATGTGACAAACGTTTAGACTTGCTAACCGTTGTACCAATAATCTTAGGCATCTGTAATTCTGAAAAGAAAAAAAAAAGAAGTTTTAATACAAGTCCCGGCACATTTCATTACATTGTGATGCCTTTTGGCCGAAATATTATTTATTAAATTATCATTAGGGAGCTAAGATATGACACTGGAGGATGAGAAAAGCTTGAGTTTTCATAGGTATGTGGAGACGAATATAAGAGGAGGGAGAAAGGAATTGGTGGAAGAGTAAGGATGTAAGTGGAATTGGTCATGATGAAGAGAAACTGTATGATGTGATACAGGGCTGCAGGAGAGAAGGAAAAAGGGGTAATAGGCGCAAGTGGAGGACTAATTACTGGTGGAATGAGGAAATAGAGAGTCTGTGGAGGGAGTGTAAGAAGGAACGAAGACGAAAATTGAGGGGAAAAGTGGGGATGAAGGGAAAAAGTGGATATAAGGAGAAGAAGGAACTGTAGCGCAGGTGGAGAGGGAGAAAAGAAGAAAGTGGGAACAGTTACTGGGGGAGTTGGAAAACAACCCATGGGGGAAGGCGTATGAGATAGCGGTGAAAAGAATGGGTGGAAATAGGAACGTGGTGCTAGAGGAAGATTGGGAGAAAGAGATTGAGAAATTGTTCACAGGGGTAGAAGGAGGTGTGGAGGGCAGGATTCGGGAAGCCCAGAATACTAGGGAGATAGGGAAAATGAGAGGGATAAGGTCGGTAGAGAAGTGGGAAGTAGAGGAGGGGGGGGGGAGAAATATTAAAGTAAGGAAAGCCCCAGGGATAGATGGCCTGAGAGGTGATATGGTGAAGAAGCTGTTGGATGGGAATGGGGAGTACTTTTTGGAAATGTTTAACAGGATACTGAGGGAGGAAGAGTTCCAGGAAAGGTGGAAGGTGGCCAGGGTGATCCTTGTGAAAGAGACGGATAGGGATGGGAAGCGGGCGGGGACTACAGGTCCATCAGCCAGCTGTGTGGATTGGGTAAATTGATGGAGGGGATAACAAAGGTTAGGATTGAGGAGGAAGTTGGTAGGAATAGGGGTTTTAGGGAAAATGGGTTTGTAGAAGGGAAATCATGCATCTCAGGGCTGGCCAGAGTGGTGGACTTGGTGAAAAGGGCTAGGCAGGGTAGCTGTAGAAGTAAGAAATTGGCCCTGCTAGTGTTCTTCGACGTGGGGAACGCGTTTAACACAAACGGGCAGCGTTGAGGCGCGTTGACAAAGCTTGGAGGGGCTAGTTAATCTAGTAGAGGACTACCTGACGGGGCGTGCGATAGTTGATACTAGGGGGAGAAGGTATGGGACGGAGATTGGAGTCTGGGACCGACGCTTGGAAGTGTGTGCCAATTATCCTCCTAAACCCATATGTTGAAGGCTGCACATAAGGCAAAAGTAAGGGCAGCATGGCTGGGAAGATTAATGGGTAATGTGAAAGGACCAGGAGAGTGGAAGAGGAGGATAATTGGTAGGACGGTAGAGCAGAGTATGCTGTATGGAACGGAAGTGTGGGGTGAGAAAGCAGGGGTGAATGCGAGGGTTAGACCACTCCTGAGGGTGGTGCAGGCGTACAGGACAGTGGGTGGACTGGCAGCAGCAGTGCTGTCAAGGTCCTATCCATTGGACTTGATGGCCAGAGCCAGAAAGAAACGCTGGAGGGGTGCGAACAGAGAGGAAGTACAGGAATGGATGGATTTGGAAATGGAGGGAAGGTGGGATAAGTATGAGGGCGCGCTAAAAGGAGCGATTGGGAGCAGGAAAAAATGGGTGGCCAGGAAATTCGGGGAGGTGAACTACTTCTTGACAAAGGTGCTCACAGGGAATGGGTCGAGAGTGGGTTACCTCCACAAGATTGGATGGAGATAAGTGGCGTGGTAGAGAGCATGATTTAGGGAAAGAGAAGGACTCGACATGGCATGTGAGAAGTAGGAGTAATAGTAGGAAGAAGATGACGAAGAGTGTGTGAGGGACCGCCGCCCGTCTTGAAGAAGCTTCTTTTTTTAACTGAAAACACTTGAGAACTCTCAAAATGCTGATGTTTTTCATGTATCAAGGTATATTTTTGTATTATTCAAATAATATTCCCTTTTCATAAATGATAATCGATCGTAAACAACAAAGTACAGGGGCCGTATTCTCAAAAAGTGAACTTCTTGACGTATACGCATCAAAACGAATAGTTCATGTGCTAATAGTTTTTCGAAGTGGTATTCTTGACTATTTGGTTTTTGGAACGTATACGTTTGTTAATGTGCGATCATGACATCCGGCATCACTGCAACATTTCACTTATTATTGAATTTGGTTCGTAAATAAACGTTTTGTGAACTCATAAACTGACATCTGGCAAAGTAAAATATTATCCACATTTGTGATTTAGGTACAGGAAATTGAGGTTAACTCAATTTTGTGTATGTTTCATCGAGATAAAACAAGTCAAATGGCCGACTGCCAGAAAAATTAATTTATCTAGTATCTGAAAAAACGGATCTGGTGAATTTTCAAATGACTTCACATTCAAATATGCCGAAAGGAAATGGACAGAAATAAGTACTTAGAAAGAACAGCAAAGACACCAATAACAACAATTGATAGTTATTAAGAGTATCTTTAGAATATACTCCAAACTGGAGTAACTTTCATTGTACCAAAACGAACGAATCTCTCGAAGTACGCATACGCGTCAAAAGTTCACTTGTCGAGAATACGGCCCCAGTCCTGACGAGAACCGTCAGAGTGACATTAGAAAAAGACGCAAAACACATTGCCGCTACGAAAGGTACGTCAGCTTCCCATTGAATGATGTATTTTCTCCCGATTGATAGGTCTCGCTTGAGCGTAATCATAACAACAACTAAATAAAAGTCGAAGATTAGGGTTCACGTTTGTAATACATTTTTCCTACGACCATATAGGAAATTAACATATATTATATCGCACTCTCTACTCTGGCGGAAAGTTTCTCATATCATCATAGTGACGCGAACCGTGCGCTATGATATCACCCTAGTGTGATATCATATCGCACGGTTCGCATGAATTCGATTAACGTGGTTTTCTTATTTAAATTAACCTACGTAATAACTAAAAATATAGCACAAAACGCAAAATCTGTTTAAAAATTATTAAGATTCGCCAAATTTTGTGATAAAAAAACAACTAGGTACGGTCGGAAATCGAATCGCGGTCTACTCCAGCATTCTCCGAATTGTCATGACGCGGATAGCTGTCAAATGTTCTTATTTAGGGTATATCTTTAGTAAAGCTGTAGGAATTTAAAAAAATCTAATTATAAAGGATTAAAATGTCTTCTGCGTTATTTTGAAAATATTTTGCACTACAAACTGATTATTTTAAAAATAATCATAGGTTGTAGGTAGGTACAGTTATTGATGTTTTCAAATAAATAAAACCATCATATTTCGTAAATTTATCGCGTGATCGTAAAAAATATATGCTAATTATAAAAGTGAAAAATAATAAAGTAGGCTTATGTCAAAGTTCTCAAATTATAACACAAAGCATAGAAATAGTTTTTGTGGAGTGTAAGTGAAATATTTATCACATAAAGGTGTAAACGAATTATAATTGTAAGATAAACTAGAAATAAAAAGTGTTAGTCTCGGTTTTTTATTATAATGGAAGTTGATACTGATAGTAGCGAAAAACCCAAGGTACTTTTTAAATATTCATGGCCGTAGGAAAGATAGTGTACACAACTCGTTGCAAAGTGAATTTCACTCATTTCATTTCCGCACTAACCGATGTCAACATTATTTTTTAAAAACCATTACATTAAACAATATTTGTTACAATTATCGCATGGTCGTAGGAAAAAGTGTACATTACTTGTGCGAAAGTGATTTTTCGCACTCGTTACGTAATATATCCCTACGACCCCCTGTAAAAAAATGCACATCTGTAAAGTAAATCGCACGCTTCCCTAGCAACATCTTAGCAACTGTCAATAGACGTCGCCATTTTATTCAAAATTTACTATTTGAAAACATTCGATATTGCCACGAAAAGCCCAAAGGGCTAAGTATGTATTGATTATAATTGAAAATTGGACTTTTGATTATCAACAATATATTAATAATGATTAAACGTTAGTTCTTTAATCTGTTTCTTTCATTGGTAATAGAGTAATAGAGATGGAGATGAAAGTTTACCAAGCACCTCTAATAATGTAACTGTTTCTTATGCTTCAACGAGCAAAGGAAGCGATTTATGATTGTGTTTAATAACTCTACTGTTACTATAAACAATTATTATAATAACTAATATTATGGAATTAAATGTTATACAATAAAATTATCAAAAATATCTATTACTTATTGATGTTGTTCAAGTAATATTAATAATAAGATTATAAATACAAGTACAAGTAGGTCGTAGGTAAAGTATAGTACGTAACTCGTGTTGTAAAGCATTTTACGCACTCACGGAATTACGAACTTTTCCATTCGTGCGTAAAATGCTTCTTACCACACACGTTACGTAATATACTGTACTTAAACGGTTCCAACAAATTTTTTATCATTCGACTCAATATAAACAGAATTCATTTTAGAAATTTCTTCAAAATTTATGACAGACGTCAATGAAGAAAATACGTTGTCATGTGGTTGTCATTCAATAAAAAAATGTACATTGAATAATTATCTCTGGAATAATGTAAGCATATTATTCTCACTATAGTAATGTTTTGATTGGCGAGAGCGTATATGGAATTTTTATAATTCTATTAGATCGAAGTTGAAGTTTGAAATATTTTTTATTTTAATAGGGAATTGACATATTAACTTTCACTTTGTGTACTCATTTCTTCATCAGGTGTTTGAAAAAGTTCATTTAATTTACCATATTTTTTTCTTTTCAAGTTTTGCTTTTACAGTAGCAGGTGAAAGTGGAGGGAGATTTGCCTGAAGTCATCCAGTTCTTGGACAAACCATTGACAGACCTTGAAAGGGCTAAAAACTCTCCAAGATGTTGTTTTGTAGTACATTGTGGTTGAAGAAGTCTTTTTAAAATGAAGAGACTGTATTCATCGGATTCCTTTCACAATTTTTGGGAAGACAATGTTTAGTTATTGAATAATGGTAATGTCCTCATCTTCCATCAATGTTACTATGAATTTTTCTGTTTGGAGAAGCTACAAGACAACCCAGTCTTTTGAGACCCTTTGCCATTTTTCTTCTCAACTTCGGTAAGACCAAAGTCTTGATCACATTCGTTATAATAGCCTGATATAAAAAATTGTGCGATACAGTTTCAATTGCAGTATTTCTAACTGAGTAAAGCCTAAATTTTGTGATTAAAAGACTTTAATTATGCCACCCAGAGTTATCACTAAAGGCTACCAAGTGTTTTATATGAGGAAGCAGACTAGATATATGGTTCAGAAGGCAGGAAGCTGTCACCTGGCATCCGCTGCCAGCTTACCATTCATGCCGCATACACATATTCCCTGCTTTAGTCTTAAGGTAATAAAACTTTCTTGTAAAAACATTCCTTCTCTGGTTCAGTTTGCTTTACTTCACTACAAATCGTCCATGAGGTCCATGTGATCGTTGGCTATCATGGAGGATGTATAAGGAGATCGAACTCTATGTATTCCAATTTTTGATAATGGTAGAGGGCGCCAGTGTCAAGACGATACCAAAAACATCTGACTGCAGAACAATGAAAGCCAGCCTTACACTTCCAGTACATCGTATGTATTTGTTTTGCAATACCTGCAGACGAGTCAGTAACAAAGATGTGCAGTCATTGAAATGAGGAATAATTATATACCAATCTTTTTGACCATTCAGATAACTCTTTCGATTCTTCCAAAGAATCCAACTTTTTACATAAATAGTCTGCAAGTCAACTAAGGGTCGACAGTCCACCAAAATATTTCATTGCATTTACTCTTTCAAACATTGTTCAACAAGGTCATCATTTTGTACACTGAGGGGTCTATTCTGTAAGTATGTACGATGCCGTTGATGAACGAATATCGTTTACGAACGATAAATGATATTATGTATCTAAAATGATAACGAATTTCTCGTTATGCCCGTTTGCACCAGCTGAAAAACAGTCCGTTAATCGGTTGATTTTACGGATAGAATTAACCGACCGTTATCGGGCGATAATTATTGCAAATACGGTAATTTGGTAATAACCTCGCTATTTTTCTAATGACATTTGTTTCATTTTGTGGAGTTTGAACGGATTCGGCAATATTTTCAATATTATTTATAGATGGTATCACATTGCGATTTAAACATTACACATTACACAAAAGACCGAGATGTGATCCATTCATTATTTAACAATCAACAATTTAAAGCAAGATGTCATTTCTGTAAAGAAACAGTTAACCAGCTATTGTAAATTATTGAAGAATATTTAATACGTTCCGAAAAAAATAATGAAGTGACTTCTATAATTCAATCAATAATGTTAAGAGTTATTATGCCACAGATTGATTTCAATAAGGGCTGGGTGATCATATTATTAACATACATAAAAGTAGGTACAGTGTGTACAATGGTGCATCGAGTAGGGCACTACAGATTTATTAAGTGATCGCTTCATTGGAATGCCTAGAACAAATGAAAGAATTGGTGTGGTAAATCAGCAGAAATTTTGCTAGATTTCCTGGTGTTGTCTAAGCAATTGACTGCACCCATATTAAGATTTTGTTGATAGAAATCGTGAGGGCTGGTTTTCCCTTAATGTGTAAGTGATTGGTGATATATGATATTGAACATTCCAGATATAGTAGCAAGCTATTCGGGATCTGTACACGATAGTACTATTTATAACGATAGTTTAATTCGTGCTCGGTTTCTTGATAATGAATTTTTCAGCAGTAATTTGACAGGCAAAGTGCACAAACCACTTAATGACACCACTATGTAACCCCTAAACACAATCCCAAAACAATGATCAAAACTCACATATTAGTACTAGAAATGGTATTGATATACTGTTCGGAATTTGGAAGCGTCGCTTTCCTGTTTTATCTGTGAAAATGCAAATATAGGTCGAAAATGTAGCAAAGGGTAATCATTGGCACATCTGTATTACATAATTTAGCAATAGAAAACTGTCACATTTTTGAAATTTATTGGGA
>CAJUYG010000957.1:10365-53503 GCA_910591675.1 Galerucella calmariensis | reverse complement strand
CTGTAATTTATTCAAATTTTCTAATTCATAACAAATATTAAAAAAAAATTATTTTGTGATGCTCTGTTGGCTTGGCGGTGACGCCGCAGCTGCAAAACGGCCGCGCGGCGCGGTATTTTCAACGTCAATTTAAAATTATAAATAATGGAGTTACAGTTTCGGGAGTCGGGACTTGTCCTGAAATTTTCTCCTCTTTTAGAATCTTTTTTCAAAAAGACGCTATTTTTAATATTTTTCAAGTTATAACCAAAAAACGGAGACCCTCATTTTCTCTGTACGTTTTTTGTTTATAGCAATTACAATTTTTCTTGGCAAAAAAATTCAAAAATTCCCATTACTCAGACTTTAATTCTGAATCCAAAAAACCAAACCCCATATTTTTAAAATCATCAGAACTATTTTTCGCAGAAAACTCACTTCCCTACTAGACTAAGTCAGAAACTATCAGAGACCGTCAGAGGCAAGCGCATTAAAAAAATCGTTCGCAGAAACAACTTGGCAGTTGGTGATTTCAAAATCCTGTGTTCGAAGAGAGAAATTTGCGGTTTCGGATCAGTTGCCAACTATCACAATAACTTGCTGTACGGGATCAAATTTTTAGTTTGAGCATGCGTATTGTGATGCTGCAGAAAGTGTTATAATTTTTACTACTTTTGTTATTGTGAAAAAAACACTAGCTAACCAGTCAGAACCTTCTGAAATAAAACGTGAGTAAAATCATTGGTATGTTGTAATGCGTAAGCTATCCATTTGAAAGGCACCTAGAAGCAGGAGCCTCTGTATGTGCCTAATAAAAAAATGTCCCTATATTTTATACCGTTAAAATAATGACACTATGAACTAAAATAACTAGAATCTAACGTAAAATTTTTTGACAATATTTAAAAATTGAAAAGTTGAATTACTTTTTATCACAGTTTGTTTCGAGGTATTAAATAAGAATGTTTTTAAATGTTTCCAAGGTTCTGACAACATATGTTCTACATTGTTTCTTAAATGAATTCAATTTGCTTATACTTCTGATATCAACGGGTAATAAATTATAAAATTTAGGTGCTAGGTAGTCAATAAATTTCAAGTTCATAGTTGTATTGCTTCGTGGAATTTTCAACCGTTTGTTGCTGTTTGATCTGGTACAATATTAATGATCTACAATTTTTTTTAATTTATCTGATTTATGAAAATAATAACAGGACAAATGGATATAAAGACAACTCACATCACATATACTCTCATTGTATAATAAGCTGGTGTGATACAATCTGTTTTTGCTGAAAATCACCTTTAGGATATAATTTTGTATTACCTGTATTGGTTTTATGTTACTTTTGTATGCTCCTCCCCATACTATTATACCATACCTAATAAGTGACTCTGCAATGTTTTATAGACCGTTACTATTAATTTAGTGCTCAAAAACTCTCGTAAAATGTAAAACTTTCTGATTAATTTTCGAATTTTACCAGTCAGATAGTCCACGTGGTATGTCCATTTGAGATTCCGATCAATTATCACCCCTAAACATTTAGTCTTACGATACTGAAGTTATTTCAAAATGTGCGTTTTCCTCTATTAATATTTTATTATAAATAGGTCTGTTGGCATGTGTTAATGAGAAAGCTATGTAATTTGTCTTAGTTATATTCAGTGACAACTTGAAAGTTTTTTACCTCCTTCATACTGTTTTTTACCCGTGTTTTGACTTCTTCCCAGAGAATATAACAGCTGTATCATCTGCATAAGATAGTATTTTTCTTTCGATGTTAATGTTAAGTAGGGAATTTATATATGTTAGAAAGAGAATTGGCCCCAGTATTGTACCTTGTGGCACCCCAATCTTAATTTTTCGTGGTAAACTGACACTATCATTAATTCTTAGGAATTGGTCTCTATCTGAAAGGTAATCTCCGAAAAGTTTCAATAGAGTACCTCTCACTCCATAGTGGTTTAATACATCATGGGGTACTGTATCAAATGCCTTCGCAAGGTCTATGAAAACTACTATTGCTTTTCTGTTATTGAGATGTGTTATTTCTGACTTAAGACTGTATATCGCATCTGTTGTACTCTTTCCTTCCTCTTTCCAAATTGATTTTCAGATAATAAGTTATTAGTACTTAAAAAGTTGGTTTATCTGTTTTTCAGGCATTTTTCCAATATTTTGGCAGTTATTTATTAGGCTAATTGGACGATAATTTTCAATTTTGTTTGTTTGTCCAGATTTATGTATGTTTAAAGTAGGATGGAATTTGCCCTGTAGTAAAAATAAGATTGATAATATGAGCTAGTGGTTTTGCAATGTGAAGATGTGTAAACTTGATCATTTCAGCACTGATTCCGTCTTTGCCTGGAGCAGAATTATTTTTTAAATTGTAAATTTGTTCAATTACTTCATTTTCATTTACCTACCGGTTTTAGAAACATTGATTTATTCGAGTAAGTATTAATATTACTAGGATTTTGTACATATTCAATTTTCTTCTCCATTTCAGTTCCTACGTTAATAAAGTGATCATTACAGTAATTAGCCATTTCAACATCGTTACTAAACTTACGACCGTTGTTATCTGTTACATTGAGAGTTGTTTGATTTTTTTTACTTTTTTCGTTTGTGGCGTCTGCCATTACTTTATACATTTTTTTAATGTATGTTTTGTTGTTTTTTATTTTCTGTTTGTATTCAAGTTTTTGAATTTATTGACATAGTTACGGTAACGTTTATATTCTGCTTCCAATTCGGGATTATGATTTTTTCAAAGTTTGTCTCTTTGCTTAATAGAAGTAATCAGACCATCTGATAACCAATGTTTAATTTTCTTGTGTTTGTTATTTTTTATTATGCGTTTTGTTGTACATGATTTTATAATTTCGTTAAAACTTTTAACAAAATACTCCGTAGCTAATTTTTTTTTTCCAAGAACTTTATTCAAATAATATAATACAATTATACTGAATGACTTTTTCCCAATGTGTGAGATTTTTTGTTTCAATTTTTTGTAATCAATGTATTCATATGAGTGTGATTCATTGTCTTGGTAACTTAGATTATTTTTGTTTTTGTTTTTACCATTACTGGCAAATGATCAGTCACATCAGTATCTAATATACCGAACTCTAATAATACCGGACATTTAAAAAAAAATTCTGACCTCTATTAGGATGGCCGAAGAATGACACACACATTACAAAATTATTTACTTATTCTTTATTTTTTCCAGGTGGATGACAATAATTCAAGCTCTCCTTCAAGTGATGAAGAACTTTTAGAACATTTTTATCAAAGACGTCACTATCGTGATGTCAAAATTTTTCACCCGTTCGTACAACAAAAATTGCCAATCGATTTACAACGAATCACAAACGGAATATCAGAGTCAGCGTTTGAGGAATTTCCAATAGATTGGAAATTATTTCTACGAAGAAACCTATTAATTATGAATATTGAAATAATCAAATTAATTCAGAATGAAATAATTTGTAGTCAACTTACATTTTTCCTGCTGGCATGCAAGTTATTAATGTATTCTCCGATTGTTTGACCAAAACTGTAGAAAGGTACACCATGTCTAAGTTCATATTTGTCTGCCAAGTCCAATAAATTTGCTTCTATTTTTGGAATTTGTTTTGATAGATGATTCCTTTCCTTTTCTTCTTTCAACAACTTTCCTCCTCTGTTGTTATAACGGTCCGCGCCAGTTGCATTCTGTTCTAATTCAATCATCTTATCCCACAAAGTACGATGTTTATCTAACAACGCAATAGTTTCCCTAGAAATAAACTTACATTTTTAACAGGTTAAAAACACCTTCGCGGTATCAGTTTCAATGTAATATTGGAAGAAATAGGCAAAGCGGTAAAAATAGAAAATCTGGCCATTGGAAAGATCTAGTAGGGCTTAGACAATCAAAGATTCTGCTAGAACCCGTTTATATCAAATGAATGGGCACTTCAAAAAGCATTCATCCACATACACTCCAATTCAGAATTGTACAGAACAACACCTAGGAGACTAGGGGATAAAAAAGAGACATTTACGAAACTTAAGCCTGCAGATATCCTAAAATGCCTCTGATAAATAGGATTAAAAGAGATTCTAGTCTCTGAGACTCTCCTCTTGAACTAAAAGTAGAAGCATTGTCTATAAAAATAGATAATGGTAGAAGTAAGGGGATATAACAGATTTTTTACGACTCAATGAATGTCAACCCAAGCATAAAGTTTAAAAAATTAATTGTGAGATCAAAATAAAAATGCAGAGACTAAATTTTATGCCACCATCAGAATTATTTGTATTGTATTGCTATCATAGAAGTAAGTTGTAAATACAAAATCGAGTGCTATTTGCTAATTAAATTCTACATAATCACGATGTCCATATGAATATCGAGTCAGCTGCTACTTCCGGTCCAAGTAGTTCCATACAAGTGAAGCTCCGTTGATTCCCAATAAAATATCAAGAAGTACATCACCAATAAAGTAAAATAACTTTTCTTTTAATAATTATGCTTCAAACTGTTCTATTAATTTTAATATGCTATATGATATCAAGTTATTTTTCAATTATTTATAAAGTTTTTGCAAAAATCTAAAAATTTTTACTTATAAAAGGCACGAAGGCTGTATTTACAACCTAGTTATATGGTATAGTTAAAATAATACCCTTTTTGATGTGCGTCATCGATTGTGACGAATATCCGGGTTTTCGGCGTGTCGTTTATTTTATTTGCTATTTTGACATATAGCTAACCTTAAATTTGATAAATAAGATCATCAGGATTGTATTTAGCCAAATTCGAAAAGGCTATGCAATTAATAATTACCAGCTTCTTTTTCTAACTGAAAATACTTGAGAACTTTCAAAATACTGATGTTTTTCCGTGTATTCATGCATATTTTTGGTATTATTTAAATAAATAAATCAATAAGATCTATATTCACTTTTCATAAATAATAATTGACCGTAAACAACAAAGTACAGACTTGTCAAGAACTGTCAGTGTGACAGTAGAAAAAGACGTAAGACTTATTGCCGCTACGACATTAACGCCTTCATAGTATTTTAAACTCTCGATTGATAGGTTGATAGGATAGGATCAAATTTTTGTAAGTCAAAGATTAGCGTTAACGTTTGTAATACGTTTAAACGGTTCATTATTGTGATATTTTGATTAGGATTAATCACAGACCTGCCTTTTTTCCATTTCTTTCTACGTAATGTGTTAGAAAGACATTAACAATCGATGACGCACACCAAGAAGGGTATTATTTCAGCTATAACAATGTTGTTAAATTAAGAAAAAAGACCGATCGTACAAAAACATTTTCAAATATTCCAAGTCATAGCAGTTTAACCGGCGCTAAAAACAAATCGGTATTCGCTAACCACATTTCCCTTATAATTTCAAAGGATTCCTTGAAACTATTATTGTCAAAGGGATGTTAAAGTGTGCCTTTAAATAATAACGGTAGCAAAAATGGCGTATGTGTCGCTGCTGGTGAAGCCTTGATTGAGGAATTGATTGCAAACCACGGAAAGTAAGAAAAATTATTGGGTTATATTTGAAATACTTTAAATTAACAATCTTTATATAATATTCTAGGGCAGAATTTAGATTACACCAAAGAAGTATTAGTGACTTGAGTAATCCCTTTCAATACCAACTAATTTATTCAACAGTCTTTTGGTCAAGTGTCAAAAATGTGAGGGGCCCACTCACTAGGAAGGAAGAATGCGCAGTTAAGTATCTGCATGTTGGCTGTAAAGTAAACGTGTACTTTTATATTTCCCACACACACAGACACTTTTGCTTGTTGAGTGAGGATGTGTCACAAGCGTGACATGACGTCGAAAAAAGATGTTATGCTAATGACAGTGGCGTGTGTAGTTATTAAGGAAAAGTGTATTATCAAACGAAAACCTCGGTCAAAATGGGTGAAGACTTGGTAACAAAAACGGGCTACGTATTCTCATATTAATCTATTGGAGGAATTGCGACTGTATCCCTCAGATTGGCATAATTACTTGATAATGAATCAAGACACGTACATTGAATTATTATCTCTAGTAGCTCCTTTAATACAAAAAGAAAACACTCGTATGTGGCAAGCTATAACGCCACATGAAAGACTCACTGCTACATTACGATTTTTGGCAACTGGAAGGAGCTATGAAGATCTGAAATTTTCAATAATCCTCATAAAAAATATGACAACTGGACAATCAAAATATTATTGATCGTCTAGTTGTCATATTTTTTTCGTTGTCAGATAGGGACCAAATTTTTTTTTATTACTAGTTAATCTTGACAACGGTAGCTGGAACGCTACCGAAACGTCGAAATAAAAAAAAAACATTATTGTGGTTTGATTCCCAAAAAATAACAGAAAAAATAATAAGTAATGCCACAGGTAACTTACAGAAGATATTATATTATGTATTTATTTCAAAATCATTAAATGATTTAATAATAGTATTAAGGATTTTTTTTATTATTTCCAAAGTAAATTAGATTTGGGTGGAATAAAAGATTAATATTTATATAAAATAAACAAATGAAGCATACTTGTTTTCCTCTGCATAAATTTTCCATTTTTTTAATTGCACTTCATGTAATTCTAGAAGATCTTCAGTATAAGTATCAGACTCAAAAAATCTGAACTCATATTTAACAGATTCAGAACAATGACATTGTTTCCAAATTTCCACCAATTCCTGACGAAGCCGATCAACAAATACCTATAAATAAGATTAGACATATAAAAATAGACTTTGTTTGTCAAAATTTGAATGTATTTTTGGATTGACAATAAGTGTATATAGTAAAGAAGTCAGTTTAATCGTGTGGTTTGAAAATTGAAAGTAAAATTTAGTTTTATATTACTTTACCTTTATGTTAGCCCTTTTTAAGCATTCACATCTCTTCAATTCTGATCTCAAAGCTTCTAAAGTATTTAACGAATCTCCCACATACTTTTTACGGAACTCTTCTCTTTCAACAAAATCAACATCTAACAAATTCCAAAGATGTTCAATTTTGCTTCTCAATTGATAAATATCTTCTTCAACATTCTTCAGCTCTTTCTTCATATTATAATATAACGAATCTAGAGCTTCCATATTTTCTTCAGTAATTTTAAAATCACTTTCATTTCCATTTATGACAGCACATTCAAATTGTGTGGATGGAGTGTAACCAAGAAGATCGATTATTTCAATAATCTCTCCTTTGATAGTAGTAAACTTTTCCAGCCTATCAAAGGTTTCTTGCTCCAACTGTTCGATGTGCTTTTTCATTTCGGCAATCTCATTCAATGTGGGTAAAGGATGATCTTTTAGAAGTTTTGGTTCTCTTCCTAGGCTTTTACACAATTCTAATTGTTTAGAACGTAATTGGTTTACTTCTGTTGTTCTGGCATCCACCATTTGTTCTAATCTACGAATAATCAATGAAAATATATGAGGACAGTTGAAGTTAATTCAGGGAGTAAGAAGCAATGAGTTTACAGATCATGTAGTGCAAATAATATATGTTACAAATATTTCAGTTTAGTTTAGTAATATACTAAGTAATAGTAATAGTGATACACTAAGAATTTGAAAAAGATTGTGACATGCTATAATATACCATAGAACATTTCTTCATATAATTTCATAGAGAAACTTACTCTTTCATTTGCCTTTTCAATTGGAACTGTTCTTGATACAATCCCAATTTTTGTTGTCCAATTGCAGGCATATCTGTTTGAAGCATTTTGCACAAAAGTTGCGTTTTGTTAAGATATTTCTCAATATTCACCAAAACTTGTTCATGTAGTTCTCTGATATCTGTAGCTAACTCATAGCATCTGAAACAAAATATACAAACATCTTCATAGTACCCAGTGACTTAAAAGAATGGTTCTCGGAACCTCATGAACCTTTTATAGTACAGCTTCAGGACAGAATTTTTTTATGATAAAAGTAGCCTTGAAAAAACCCAGAAATTAT
Source organism: Galerucella calmariensis (assembly GCA_910591675.1). Lineage (NCBI taxonomy): Eukaryota > Metazoa > Arthropoda > Insecta > Coleoptera > Chrysomelidae > Galerucella > Galerucella calmariensis. The sequence goes on along the minus strand of CAJUYG010000957.1, from coordinate 45,516 downwards.
TTATAGAATTTATAGCATGTATTCAGGGCGTTTTTGATTAAAAACAAAGGACTATGCTTCCATCTTATATAAAATAAAAGACCACTCAAATGCGGATATTTTAATACTCTTGAAAAATAGAACAATGTTGTGACTTTTATAATTAACTCACAATTAATGATATTATTTTTAAAATCGCTTACGGATATTGTATGAGTAAGACAGAGAGAAAATACGTGAACAAACCTGTATTACTGATCCACCTGATTCACCAAGTAAAGAGATAAGAAATGAATAAATAAAACCAGACAAGGTTGAACCGACCTAATTTTTTGAGTTAATTTTTATATGTTGTTTTTTCTCTGTAGTATTTTGTAGTGTAGTTGTTGGCATCGGTAACTCTTAAGAAAATAGGATAGGGATGCGGAAAAGATTTTTTTATATGCTAGATTTTAAATGTCTATTAACTGTTAATACAAAAATGCTTGTGAAATGTGTGTAGGTGATGAACCCGACGTATAGGGTGATACTAAAAGATGTATAATTCTTAGAGTATCGCCTCTTACACGCTCCACCTTCCCCCCACAGGCATCGCCTGAGGACCTCATTACCTTCTATCCGCGAAGTGTAGCTGAAAAAAAAAATTCTATTGGCCTAAGCCTAAGGCGTTCTGAAATCCCTCTGGAAGATCGTTTAATTCCTCACAACGCCGAAATCCTCTAGGACGAACTCTATGTTCACAAAGGTAACACTGCATTTTCTTAGTTTTTAAATAAATACTTGACTTTAAAAAATCTCTAAATTGAATACGCACACTTCTAGCACACAAAGCGATTATTTATTAAAACTGGTCATTTGTAGTTAAGACTTGTTAGTCTACAATTAGATGAATACGCCCTTTTCTTTCATACTCCTATTACGTGTCGGAGATCTGTCAGGTATAAATATTTGCAATCTATAATCTATCATAACTTTATAAAACTGAAAAATAAAATAATAATCCTATTATTTTGTTTCGATGAAACGGGTATTCATCGAATGTACAACTATATTCATAATTCCGACTCTGCTTCACCGCAGCAGGTGGTGTCATATTAAATGGTTAGATTATGTAATCGAATCGAAAATTTCTGACAAATAAACTGATTTTGTGGGTTTATTAATTAAATTACAACATTGGCGCAATGTTATCAAATGTTCTATTTTTCAAGACGAATAAGTTGGTATCAAAATATCCGCATTTGAGTGGTCTTTTATTTTCCATAAGCATAGTCCTTTTGAATTTTGATTTGAACCTTTCAGCACCCTGTATCTCGGTAACTAATCCCTTATGCTCTCATATTAAATTCATCAATTAACAAGAGCTATGGGGTAGAGCATTATCTATCGAATATAATATTATGTATAGTGAAACTCTGTATATATATAACTGAAAGATGGGTGTCTATCTTTTTTTGATTATATATATATATATATATAACTCCTGTGGAGATATTTTTAGGGAGTACAGCAATAAAACGTATTAGTGTACTCTTATAAGTATTATTATCTTATATATTATATATATATATATCAAATATCCTGTAAAGGTGAAAAATTGTGTTGGAAATTGGAAAATCTAAATTTTTTTGTCCAAGGCAGGAAGAACTTATTAAAATACATCGGGGACCCATGCAAGTTGATATGGAAAAAAATAAGTTTCTATTTAAAAGCTGTTTTTCAAATTCAATCATTTATAGAAAGTTATAATCTGAAGAAGTAATAATTAAAGGTCCATTTTCTGAACACTAAATGTCACAATGATCTGAGAAAGTTCAGAAACTTGGCCGGAAAATCCAAATATGTAGAAATTTACGTGTTCCATTGAAAATTGTAATTAAACCGGAAGTCAGCTATATTTGAACAAGACCAAGTCTGCAAATATTAATTAAACAGAACCGGACTCACAGATGTTTTTAATAACAAGTATTCCAATCCTTTCCATCGCCTATTTCTAAACACGGTCTGAACATTGTGAAATTAAAAATAAGCCGTTTGTTTTAAAATCTGATTATCGTATTTAAAATAATCTTCAAGTTGAATTATTCTATTTTGCCCTCTTGAAGTGGAAATATTTAATTAAAATAAAAATCGAAACCCAAAAGCTATTAAAATTAAAGTTAAACAAATGTATTACAAAACTAACAAAGCTTGAATAGTTGTTCAAACTGTCGGTCGTTTACTTTGAAGCACTTGTACAACGTTTTCTCATTGAAAAACGCGTATATTGAGAATAACACCGAATTGCACTGAATGAGTTCTGCCGCAGCTTGAATTCTCGGTATTAGATCTTCAGTTTCGACGATGGTTTCATGACACCAGATAAAAAATCGATCGGATTCAAGTCGGGTGATCTTGGAGGACAAACTTGATGTCCGCCTAGGTCAATCCATTTCCCCCTAAAACGTCTGTTTAATAAATTTCTAGCACTTGAGATAAAATGAACATATGCTCATCGTGCTGGAATCACATATGTTGTCAAATATTTAACGGTGCATTTTCCAACAGTTCTTCCAGAAACCACGTATAAATATCTCCATGTAATTTATTTGACAAGCATGAGGCCCGACCATACCCACCCAGGGTATGTGCACTCCAAAGATGCTAGAGTAGTGCCACCTAGAGAGCTGAATCAGTTCTAAGGCACACTAAGACCCGGTTGTACATTTGAAGCTTGAAATTGAGCTCAACTGAGCTGGGCTTAAAATATAAGCTTAGCTCAACCCTAAGCCTGTTGTACAAACATGGTTCAGTAGCAGCTCTACTAAACCTATATTTGCAAGTGTTGGTAGAACTTCTTTCGAACTGACGCATGGGTATGAAGTAAATTGGTCACAATATGTTTGTCAAATAACCTAACTAATGTCGAATTTGCTACAATTAGTTTTACAAGAAATTTCCTCTGATATACAATCAGTCACAAAGCGAACGGTTTCTTTAGAAAGACGAAATCTTTAAATAGACTTATGATCTCATCAACATTCAAAGTGATTCATACGCTCTCTATGTTGTACGATTCCAATAAGTTCCAAAAAATCCTCATCATCGGTTAAAATATCCATAATAAACTTTGACAAATTTTCATTTCAATATTAAATTAAGTACAGGTTATGTTTGCATACAATTCATTCACATTTAAGCCACGGAACAGGATAACAATTATAGTCAGTATAGTCAGAAGCACTCTTATCGGGCGTGTTCAAAGGTCACTAACCATATGTATCGAATCATAGGACACAGAGGTTACCAAAAGGTGAGATTACAAATATACCCCGGGAAAAGAATGATGGTTGATGTTTCCTGCACATTGGTTGACGAATTTCCACTTTTTCATTCATTCTCGAAATAATTCATCAGATTAAGTACCATTTTTTTGCTTGAGGATGCAAAAGACAGGAAAATTGCTTATTATTATTATTCAAATTGTCACGTGGAATTGTCAAAGTCACAAAACTGACATTTGAATAAAAACTTCGATGGTGAAATACCTTTTTAGAATCGCTGAAAACTAAATACAAATCCCGTCGAAATTGCATAAGTCTGTCTTATTCATCTTACGGATTTTATTTGGATTTTATTTGGAAGTTATGATTAAACGCAATAAAATAAAACAAAAACGGCGAGTATGTCTTTGTTGAATCGTATGACCCGCATGATAAGACTGCATTTGACTGTAACTATGGTTGAAATAATACCCTTCTTGGTGTGCGTCATCGATTGTTAATCTCCTTCTATCACATTACGTAGGAAGAAATGGAAAAAAGGCAGGTCTGTGATTAATCATAATCAAAATATCACAATAATGAACCGTTTGAATGTTTTACAAACCCTAATCTTTGACTTACAAAAATGTGATTGGTTGATGTTTAGATTACGCGCCAGCGCAACCTATCAATCGGGAGCTCAAATTACTATGAAGGCGTTACTTTCGTAGCGGCAATGTGTCTTACGTCTTTTTCTACTGTCACACTGACAGTTCTTGTCAGGTGTGTACTTTGTTGCTTATGGTCAATTATTATTTATTTGAAGTGAATATTAATCCTATTGTTATATTTATCTAAACTAAATGATACAAAAATATGCCTAGATACACGAAAAAGCATCAGCATTTTGAAAGTTCTGAAATATTTTCAGTTAGAAAAAGATTCTGGTAATTATTGATTTCATAGCCTTTTCGAATTTGGCTGAATACGATCCTGATGATTTTATTTATCAAATTTAAGGTTAGCTAGTCAAAATAGCAAATATAATAAACGACATGCCGAAAACCCGGATATACGTCACAATCGATGACGCACACCAAGAAGTGTATTATTTCAACTATACTTATATGTTTCTCATTCTTATTGTAACGTTTATTCTAATTTATATTTACAATTAATTTATATTTACAGATTTATATTCAAATACAGTCCTTATTTAATAATTCATATAATACACACACTAACTATAATTTATATGAGAGTCACTTAATAAACACTTTATCGAGGCGCGATTGATTTCTTTCAGTATCAACACTAACTGACTAACTAACCGTTCTCGCACTTTCTGGAGGGTCTTCTTCACACCTAGATGTCCTCCTGGAGTGGCACTCTGTAATTTATTTTCTCAACGAAAGCGAAAAGAATAGAGAAGCGAGAATATCTTTATCCCTATCTTTGTTAGTACTCTATAACCACATCTCTTCTTTGACGGAAATGGTTCGGCAATCTTCGTGTCATTGATTCGTATAGAGATTTTTTTATTCAACATTCTAAAAACATAGACTTTTTGAACCAATGACAAACATTAATTGGAAAAAAAGAAGAAATTAAGAAAGAATATAACCTATTGTTTAGTTTGTATTAGAAGTAAGAAAAGTTGTGTTGATTTTATTATTTTTTTAAATCATAACAGTCAATATGTTGCCTGCTCAACGGTTCCTTTTCAATCAATTAGAAAACGTAGAGAGGATGTATAGAAATCGTCTAGAAAAAAAAGTTTTGAGGGACAGTACTGACCCATTCAACCTGCACGACAGAAGGTTTATAGAACTATTTCGATTAAACAAGGATCTAGTTTCTTTTTTATTTGACCAACTCGTTCATCACATGGTTGATGAGCAAAGGAATACAAAAATACCTCGCCAGACTCGAATTTTAATTGCTTTGCGTTTTTTTGCAAGTGGGAATTACCAAAGAGGTATGTATATGTGAAGTTTTATTAATATACAACTTACTTTTAAAGTATAAAATTTTGTTGGCTGCAAATTGGTATATTATTAAATTTATTATACATAGTAAGGCAAAAATAGGTAAATATTACTCTTGTAAATTAAGGATATATATAATTTTCTACCTAAAAATATCAGCACTTATTATATGAAACCTCTCATTGTATATTTGATTCCAGGTATTGGTGAAGAATTCCTTCTATCAACTAGTCAACAAGTTGTGAGTAGATGCATAAATGAGGTTGCTGTATCCATCAATCAACACTTGGGACCTGCGTGGATAAAGTTCCCATTGGATCCGCAGTCAAAGGATGAGACAAAAAGGGGATTCATGGAAAAAGCAGGATTTCCAGGCATAATTGGCTGTATAGACTGCACGCACATTGCCATAATAGGTCCATCTGAGGATGAGTTCAATTATGTAAATAGAAAAGGCTTCCATTCCAAAAATATACAGATAATTTGCAGTCATGATCTTCAAATTACAAATATCAATGCAAGATATCCAGGATCGGTAAACGATGCATTTATATGGAGGTCATCACAGATAAGGCATCTTCTGCAGCAGGAATACAATGGGAGTAAGTACAAAAAAGTTAATTTTCAGAATTTTGGAATTCATGATTAATTGAAACAATACAGTAATAATTATTGATTTGTTATGTAAAATAAGGCTCTGAACAATTTTGTTATATAATTTTTTGCCTTTTTTAGATCTGAGAAACCAGTGGTTGTTAGGAGACTCTGGATATCCTCTAGAACCTTGGCTGCTCACTCCATTTGAAAACAATGCTGATGCCAACATTCCAGAAGGCCATTATAACCGCAGTCACAAAATCACAAGAAGCATAGTGGAGAGATGCATAGGTCGTCTGAAACTTGTATTTAGATGCCTTTTGGGGGAAAGAAAATTGAGATACAGTCCAGAAAAAGTTGGAGTTATTGTGAATGCATGTGTAGTTCTGCATAATCTAAGCATCAGGGCAGGAGTTGAATATGATAACATTGATTTCAATTTTGTAAGAGATGATAACATGGATAATATCAATGTTTATGGCCAAGTTCTGAATGAAGGTCGACAAACCAGACAGCAAGTGGTGCAGAGATATTTCATGTAAAACTTTATGTATTAGTTATATTTTCAGTTTATAACAACAAATGTCTTGTTAAACTCACTTTTTTCTATCCAGCTCAAAAATTTTGTTTAGATTTATCAGTTCAGATTTACTTGTAATAATACAAATACATAATAATAAATTATATTTTCTATAATGCAGAATTTTATTTATAAACAAATACAAACTCTGTTGACAAACAATAAACATTGGAACAGAAGAAATACAGAAATAGAAACAGAAAAATAATTCATCAAACAACAACAAATAACTTAGAAACTACTATTGGCAAAATGTAATGTATTTACAATTTTCCTATAAATGAACATTAAAACTTACATCAAGTATCAAGGGAAAAAATGAAAAACAAAACTACCATTCTAAAGGAACTAAAACACAAAGCACTTTAAACTATCTTTGGAAAAACAACATAATGAAGAGACACAACAACTATTCTAATTAAGTTTGTTTAATATGGCCTCTTGAATATCTCCTAGTCTAGATAAGTTCTTGTTTATTTGCTTAAGTACATCAATAGTTTCCTCATGTACCCTTCGTAATGTAATCGAGTCTTCTTTTCTTTGAAACCTTGCTCTTTTTTGAATAGGCTCATTCGGAATTTTCCTTTTTTTTGATAGTTGAGGATTTGTTGAAGTAGTAGGGGTTTCTATAGTTGTAGTATCATTTTTTGGAATTGATTTATTACATGTCAAAATTGCAAGAGGGGGAATAGTTGCAAAATGGTCAAAGGTTTCATCTGTCGTAGGAATCTCATTGGTATTATTTGTAAGGATTTGTAAACAGTTTTCTTTCTTTTCCTGAAAAAAGTAGGAGTGATTTACTACATGTTTGCTCAATATAAGAATTAGGAAATGTTATATTTAGCTTAATATACTGCTTAGTTAATTTTCAAAACTAACACATGCATCATCACCATACATAGAATGTACTTACAAGACCTAATTCCATAGTACCATCTCCATCCACTACTTTCCACCCAATTATACCCATAAGTTTCTCCTCTACTGGTGTGAGAGGTGGTAAAGGACCTCCTCCACCTGTTCTGTTCATCCCAATACGAATACTTTGTGCCTTCATTTTTACTTTGCTCTTCCATTTTGTAAATGCCTGAAAAAGGGAAAATTATATATCAATGATTTTTCACACAATACTTCATTTTTATTATTGATTTTAGAAAAATATTTGAACACCTTAAATGAGAATAATTCAAGAGCTATGATGCAAGTATGTCGTATAATGGGGTGAGATTCACTGGGACCTAAAAGATCTATTGTGCCCCAATAACTATAAAATATGCATATAAAAAGTATGTTCACATTATATTATTATACTCACGTCTATCCATTTGGATGTGCTTTTTGACCCAAAACCCATACTGTTTAACTGTGCTGCGATTTGGTCCCACATCCTCTTATAGTTTTGTCGGGAATCAAGCCCAACAAATGATTTAGTTACTAATTCTCTATGTTCCATCAAGAAATCGACTAAAACTGCCCATTGTGTTGCATGTGTTTTCGCAGCTCGTTCCATTTTAACTGGAAATATAAAATCAATTTTAAACAAGAATTCACTTTTATGTTTAATTCGTGTTTAATTTTTTGTAGGTACATATGAAAGATAAAATTTCCTTACCTTTTCAATTAACCTTAATAATAAACACAAAAATGCACATAACCTAAAAGTACTATAAAATTTGAAAATGTTTACATTCATTTTCTCAATACCTGCAACAGAAATAAATAATGCGTACTTTCACGAGAGAAAGGGAGATGGAAGGATAAATCTCTGAAATAGAAAGACCTTCTCCGGTCTCTCTTCTCTTCCTTTCTTTATTTGCTCTCGATTATAATCGTCTAGCTGCGAAAACAACCGAATCTGTTTATAGAGTACCTAATAGCGAAAAGAAACGATTCTCTATCGTTGAAATGCTTACAGAGTGCCACTCCTGACGGACTGTCGTGTAATTACCGCAGTACTGCTGCTACCCTTGATCTTGGAATCACCAACTGTCTTCTACTTTCGGAACCTTCATCGTTCTCGATTACTCGCTGTAGCAAACCGTTTTCCAGAACCAGCGAGTCCCACTGGGCCCAATACGATTTCATCGTTGGCGAGTACCTTGAAATCTCCTGCCAAGTGGGTCGACAGTTTTCCTTTTTCCAATGTCGGAGTCGGGATCGTTCTCTTGTTCCTCTTCCAACTTTTTCGGTGTCCATACGTCGCTGGTCACCGTGGTTCTTCGAATGGCAGCTTCCTTAGCTTCTGTTTTGGTGCAGTGAGAGCACTCTGCTGGGCATGGTCTTCTAGAGAGTGAGTCTGCATTTCTGTGGCTTATTCCGGCTCTATGCTCAATGGTGAAATTATATTCTTGGAGCCGCTCGATCCATCTGGCGATTTGACCTTCAGGGTTCTTAAATTGCATAAGCCACTTAAGTGCGGCATGATCGGTTCTAATCACAAATTTCTTCCCATACAGATACTGATAGAAGTGCTCCACGGACTTCACTACTGCTAGGAGCTCTCTTCTTGTGACGCAATAGTCCCAGAACTTTCTCTTGTCCTCCTTGAACCTGTGATAGCACTCCTCCAATTCCAACATTGCTAGCATCAGTATCTAGTATAAATTCTCCCTCTGGTAGTGGGTAACCGAGTATAGGTGCCGTAGTCAAGTGCTTTTTCAAGGTTTCGAACGAAGTTTGAACGTCTTCGTCCCAGCGAAACTCCCTTGCTTCCTCTGTAAGTCGTGTCAAGGGTTTAGCGATATCTGCAAACTTCTTTATAAATCGCCTGTAGTATGTACAGAGTCCAAGGAAGCTTCTAACTTGGTGCTTGTCGGTATGTCTTGGCCACTTTCGTACGGTAGCAGCTTTTTCTTCGTCTACAGCTACACCATCCTTGCTGACTACATGGCCTAGATAATTGACTTTGTTTTGAAATAGTTGACATTTCTTGGGGTTGAGCATCAGTTGGGCAGCTTGCAACCTTTTGAAGACACCTTCCAAATTCTTTCGATGTTCTTCGAATGTCCTTCCCAAGATTATGATGTCATCAAGGTACACTAAGCATGTCTTCCAGGACAACCCTCGCAATACGTTTTCCATCAGTCTTTCGAACGTTGCGGGGGCATAACGGTGAAATGCCATAGTCCAGATCCGGTGGTAAACGCTGTCTTTTCTTTATCGGCTGGATCCATTTCTACCTGCCAATATCCAGACTTCAGGTCCAAGGTAGAAAACAATTTGCTACCGGCCAGCGTATCCAGAGTATCGTCGATTCTCGGTAGAGGATAGCTATCTTTCTTTGTAACATTGTTCAATTGCCGGTAGTCCACGCAAAACCTCGTGGTTGGCGCCATTGGCGCTTTCACCTGTGGCAGTCTCGTCGGTAAAAGTCTTTTCCGGGTGTTGACCATGACGAGATTAGGGTGGAGGACTCGTCATTGAATAAGAATGTTTCTGGATCCAAGTCTTCATTTTCCAGTGCTATTTTCAGTCTTTCGACTAATTCACTCTTCTTTCCGGACGTTTCCAACTCGCGATTTTCTAATTCTGCTTTTAGTTCCGTCACTTTCAGGTCACATAGTCTCTTAGCCAATTTTACGTAATTATTTATTTATATTATCCCACTTCTGACACCATTGTAACGTTTATTCTAATTTATATTTACAGATTTATATTCAAATACAGTCCTTATTTAATAATTTATATAATACACACACACTAACTATAATTTATATGAAAGTCACTTAATAAACACTTTATCGAGGCGAGATTGATTTCTTTCAGTATCAACACTAACTGACTAACTAACTCCGCTGCGATGCTCGTCGCCTATTTATACTCGCACGTATGTAGTTCTAGAAAACTCTCGAACTCGAAGTTCTGGTGGATGCGCTGGGTTTTTCTAGATATTACGTATTCCAGATCATTCTCGAAAATAAGGCGGAGGAGCCATAGTCGTATCATATGGGAATTTCACTGGGGGCACTAATTGAGCACATTAATGCAGCAGCTCGCGTAACATTATCATACCGAAAATATCATTAAATCAAAGTTAACTTGTGTGTGTGTGGTGGTCTGCGTCATCGATTGTGACGTATATCCGTGTTTTCGACATGTCGTTTATTTTATTTGCTATTTTGACACATAGCTAACCTTAAATTTGATAGATAAAATCATCCGTATCGTATTCAGCCAAATTCGAAAATGCTATGAAATTAATAATTACTAGCTTCGTTTTCGAACTGAAAATACTTGAAAACTTTCAAAATACTGATGTTTTTCTGTGTATCTATGCATATTTTTGTATTATTCAAATAAATAAAATAATAAGATTGATATTCACTTTCCAGAAATAATAATTGACCGTAAACAGCAAAGTACAGACCTGACGAGAACTGTCAGTGTGGCACTAGAAAGACGTAAGACACATTGCCGCTACGAAAGTAACGCCTTCATAGTATTTTGAATTCTCTATTGATATGTTGCGCTTGCGCGTAATCTAAACATCAACCAATTAAAATTTTTTACTCAAAAGATTAGGGTTAACGTTTGTAATACATTTAAACGGTTCATTATTGTGATATTTTGATTAGGATTAATCACAGACCTGCCTTTTTTCCCATTTCTTCCTTCATAATGTATAAGGACATTAACAATCGATGACGCACACCAAGAAGGGTATAATTTCAACCATACTACCCATAGCAAGCTTTAGGTACTTCTTTGTTTATGAACCGATTTCAATTACTTTTTTGTATTAGCTTCAAAATGTTGTCATTTTTATTTAATTGGTACCGGACTTTGAAGATACACCAAGAAAACAAATGGAAAAGTATTAAAAAAAGAAAATGAATAATTTTGAGAAATATAAAATACTTATACACTGTTTTGTCTAATTTAAATACAAAATTAATGTTTATTATAGGTAATTATGTTATAATTTTGAAGTCAGTGCCACTTAATCATAAAAAATCCATACCTTGCTATCAAGAATTGAGACAAATTTACATTTAACCTAATCTGTGCGTCAGTGAAAACGGCCCGACCTCAAAAATTTGCGAAATTATAAATTTAGCTCATTTTTGCTGTAATAAATGTATGATGTTTTTATTCAATATTGCTTTTAGCTTTTTGTAATATGATGTTTATACGGGTTAAAATAAAAATGTAAGTAACAATTCGAGAATTTATAAACTCTCAGTTGACACTACAAAAAGTGAACAAAGCACACACAAAAAGTGACGGGGTTTAGTTTAATAAGGCTTATTTCCACCTCGATACTGGATGACACCTCATACGAATGGAGCATAGAACGAAGTACATTCTGAATGTTTGCTTGAGGAAAATTGGTCCATTCCTCAATCAGGGACAACCGGAGCTCTTCACGTATTGACACGTATGCGACGTCATACACATTTTTTGAGCTGGTCACAAATATGTTCAATAGGATTTAAATCTGGGCTTTGAGCGAGTCAGTCCATTTTTGAAATACCAACCTCTTCAGGGTATTCCGTTGCCGAGTGCGGTAGAGCATTAGCAGAAAACCATTACCAACAAATCTAGCATATGGTAGCATATAATCTTCTATGATCTTTGTAATATATCGTCGTGATGTTAGTGCGCCTCTATCGATCACAAAGAGATCTGTATGTGCCTCAAAAGAAATACTTGTCCAAAACATTACTAAACCACCCCCATGTGCAACCCTTGGTAAACGAGTACAGGTAGCATACCGTTCTCCAGATCTTCTGTACACCTCACTTCTACCATATTTGCAATAAAGGCACATTTTACACGCATCCGTGAACAATACCTTTTTCCAGTCATCCACTGTCCAATTCAAGTGTTCACGAGCAAAATCAAGTTTGCGTCTTCTGTGATCTGCAGTAAGCAAGGGTCCTTTAGCAAGACTGCAAGCTGTCATACCACTTTCTTCCAACCTTCGTGAACAATAGACGTGCTGACTTCTGTTCTATCAGCTTGTTGAAGGCCGCTTTGGAGTATTCTGGCGGTTTGCTTTCGGTCTGGCAAAGTAGCAATCGTGAGAAAGCGATCCATCCGAGCGATTGTTTTTTTGTTTTCCTTCCGCCCGTACCGGGCCGCCGCTGGTAAGAGCCGGTCGGCAGAAACCGCTGGTGTGTTCTTTGTAACATTGAACATTCAAACGTCTATCCCGAGGCCTGAAAAGCTAGCGATGTGAAATCTACAAAGAATAAAAATAACACCAAAATTTTGTTGCTTTTTTGTTGCCAATTACTTGCCAAAAAACGATTTTCTTACTCAAACTGATTTTGAAAAATCGACAACACTGCTAGCTTTAATCAAGCTAGCGGGGATAAGACGAATATATGCGACTGTCGCAAAATTGAGTACGACAAAATTTGTTATTAATTTTTTGCTGCCAGATGCTATAGAAGAAAATTAAAATATAGTACTTATAGACATTTTTTTTTCAACTAGATCAATCTTGATGGTGTTCGTCCTAGCTTGACGCTGCGATATTCCGTAAAAAATAAATCAATAATTTGTTGCTGCTCACTACTCGGTATGTCTGACTGTAAAGAGTCAGCAATAAAATAAAAACCGGAAGTCTGAAAAGTTTAGAATCCGGTGAACGTACGAACCGCCCGCACTAGCTTCACTCTTCCCAGAAAAAATCTTATTAATAATTTGTTGCTTCTCTTATCAAGCATGTGAAGAGTCCGCAACAAAATAGAAGTCTACGAGAAAAACTGGTATGGTTGAAATAGTAACCTTTTTGGTGTGCGTCATCGATTATGACGTATAACCGGGATTTCGGCATCGTTTATTTTATTTGCTATTTTGACATATAGCTAACCTTAAGTTTGATAAATAAAATCATCAGGATCGTTCTCAGTCAAATTCTAAAAGGCTATGAAATTAATAATTACCAGCTTCTTTTTCTAACTGAAAATACTTGAGAACTTTCAAAATTCTGATGTTTTTCCGTGTATCCATGCATATTTTAGTATTATTTAAATAAATAAAACAATAAGATTGATATTCACTTTTCATAAATAATAATTGACCGTAAACAACAAAGTACAGACATGTACTGTCAGTGTGACAGTAGAAAAAGACGTAAGACACATTGCCGCTACGAAAGTAACGACTTCATAGTATTTTGACCTACGGATTGATAGGTTGCGCTTGCGCGTAATCTAAACATCAACCAATCAAATTTTTGTAGGTCAAAGATTAGGGTTAACGTTTGTAATACATTTAAACGGTTCATTATTGTGATATTTTGATTAGGATTAATCATAGACCTGCCTTTTTCCATGTCTTCCTACGTAATGTGTTAGAAAGACATCAACAATCTATGACGCACACCAAGAGAGGTATTATCTCAACCATATAATATACACACCACCACGGCCACGCTGCCTTTACTTTCGATTATTCCGAGGCGCCGGCGCAGTATTCGGACTAAGCAAACCTTTGCAAGTGTCTAGTAATTTAAACTGAGTGACTGATTCGGGGGTCAATAGAAATAAATACTAAAGTACAGATAGAATTTTTCAATATTCTATTCATAAAAGGCAAACATACAAATATTTTAAGATACACACGTTCTGTGAAATTTTCAAGTGTATATTTGGCTCTATTTTTTTTTCTTTTATATTTCACGATTAGCAAATTTGAATGTAAAATACCTATATTTGCATTCTAATATATAGAGATATGAAATATTCATAGGAAGAATATTTACCGATGCTAGTCTTTTCCGGTATCCTGAAGCTCCCAATGGATCGATAGACAGATTCCGTGTTTTTTTTGTTTGAAGAAACGAGCGGAGTTATTATACTGGCTGGTCTGTATTTGCAGTGAATTATTTAATTATTATTATAGGATGTTTATTGAAAAGAAAATGCCACGAGTCTGTTGTGTGGATGGTTGACATTAATGAATTGTTAAATATTACTCCAGACAGAAAACTGTAAGGATCTCATTTTACCGTCAATAGAATCATCAAATCCGAGAAGTTGTTTATCCTTTGTACAACATACTAACCCATATAAGCTGAATTAATAAATAAGCAATTAGTAACAATTGATGATTTCGCAAATTTCTGGGGTGGTCCGTTTTCCCTGACGCACGGTAATAATGGTTTTGCTTTTGAGCTGTTCAAATAATGAATATTTCAGAATGTAAAGTAATCTATCCCAAGAAATTAGTGACTATTCACAATTATAATGACCTATATAAGTATTTCTGATAATGAGTAAAATGAAAATATTTTAGCCACAAGACGCAGGTTTTAAACACATAACAGTATTACACAATTTATTTAACAGAAATATATTACCTGTCTTCAAACTGTTCCATGAATGTTGATTTCCATTCTTTAACATCATCCTCATTTTGGCTCATGGTTAGAACTGTATCTACCCAATTCAAGAAAGATTTTTTCAAACATCTCTGTAGTGATTCCCACATAGCTTTTGCCCAGCTAATATCTTTTATCCTGAAACAATAATTTTACACCTCAACCAAACTACGATTTTGCACATTTCTCTGTTTCTTCAGGATATACAAATCTACAGTCGACAAAAGCAAACATGAGCCCCGGAAAATATGCGAACTAAAAGAAAGGTCATCGCAACGAGCCAATCAGGAGCTAATGTTAACGAACGTACATTAGTAATTTGTGAACATAATCGAAATAATATGACCATCAACATACATCATTTTATTAATTTTTAGTGTCTGTATCAGTGTTGTCAATGCGAGGATGATTATCCGAATTTTAGACAATTTAATTTCACTAATTTGGATCCAATAGTTTTTCGAATATTTTGCAGAAGGGATATATAAAATGGCTATTGTTTTGGGGGATTTTCCATATTGACTGGGGTCGAAGACTTTATTTAGATAACCATTTGTTAATTTTGACAAATTCTGATAGTTTGAATAGTAAGCTCGGGTAATTTTTATTTTGGCATCGGCAACACTGAACTGCATTATATTTTATATTTGATGTCAGCTGCCATATAATCTGCTTCTCTACTTTATTTTATCATTTGCTTCATAAATTACAGAACAATCAGTCTTTGTTAAGACTAATTTAATAATTAACTTAACATAGTAAGGTATTATTATCATTATTATTATGTACTATAATTATTATTAATAAACATAACCTAGAACAACACACAATAACCAATTACAATATTAAATAATATTCATCAGACCTAATGATGTTTGTTTTTTTTGCAATTAAATTTGTCTCAACAATATGTACAGAAAATCGAGGAAAATAGTGCGCACGGAAGCTCGCAATATTATTGAAAACGTTGTGGAATTTTTTGATAAACAGAAAGCTGCTGGTGTGTAGTCATTCATTCCCTTTGGACAAAGCCACAGAATTAGCTGCAGCACCGACATGAAAATCAGTTACTTGCATAAAACGCATAAGAAAGGAGAAATCACTGTTGCAAGAAGGTGCTTTACTGGGGTCACCTTCAAAAAAACAAAAAATTGGAGGTACCAACAAAATACAATTGGATGATTGTGACTTGGGTATTTTGAAAAGAATCGTACATGAATGCTATATGGTTGATAAACAAATTCCAACAACAAAGATTTTGGTTAATAAAATGAAAAATAAAGTCGATTACTCTGGCGGTCCGGACACCTTAAGAAAGCACTTAAAAATATTGGTTTTGAGTATAAAAAGTGCCACAATAAAAGAATTTTGATGGAACGTGATGATATTGTAGCTTGGCGGGCTCGTTATTCAAGAAGTTTGAGGAAAAATGATGCTCTGGGTCACAACAAGAGGCCAATAACTTATTTGGATGAAACTTATATACATCCATCATATGGTGTTAGTAAATGCTGGCAATCGGAAGATTAAGCTGGAATGTATACATCCAACAGATCTGGTCAACGGTACATAATAGTACACGCTGGTGGACGTTATGAGTTTGTTAAGAATGGACTACCAATTTTCAAGTCAAAAAGCAACTTAGGGGATTATTACGATGACATGGACCATACATATTTTATGAACTCGTTTGAAGCTCAACTAATACCAAACTTACCTCCTAATGGTATCGTGATTATGGACAATGCCACTTAGTGTTCCCCCCACAGTGTTCAAGTTAATAAACCACCAACCCAATCAACTCGAAAGCATAATATTAGAGAACGGCTTGAAGCTAATGGCATCTCAACCACAAATGTGCCAACCACTCTTAAATGTACTATGTGGACAAGTTATTGAAAAAACATGGGCATACTGTGGTACGGTTGCATCCATATCACTGCAACCTCAATCCAATTGAGCTAATATGGAGTAGCGATAAACATAAAGTGGCAATGAAAAATGTTTCTCAAAGTGCTGCTCAAATAGAACAATTAGTTCGAGCAGCCTTTGATGAAGTTGGTTCTTTGGAATGGAACAAACACTGTGACCATGTGGAACATATAGCGGAAGAAATATGGAGGAATGATGGACTATTAGATGATGTGGTAGAGTTTGTTCAACCATCATTTGCCTTCACGTCATAATCGGTGACGTATTCTGCTGTTTTACGTATGTCATATATTAGTTGAATCTTAGTTTACACTTAACCTCAAAATTATAATCAATAACACATGTTAAGAATTGTTTTCAAAATATGACAACTGAACTGACAAAAGTAACAGATAAAATTTATGTCGACCTTCGATAAGAAATGCGTTAATGTAGTCTTCCGTCTTATCCATTTCATGAATTAGAGAGCAAGCTGGACAATGTATGACGTAACGGCAAAGGAACTATATATAGAAAATATGTGTTTCACTGTCAACACTGGTTCATCTGATGAAAGTGGGAGTCATGAATATGAAAGTGAGAGTAATGAATGTGAAAGTGATCAGTAACAAACTGATGAACATTTTTGTAGACTACAGTGTCTTATTTTGTTCATATTTAATATCTTATGCTATGAAGTAATGCATAAATTCATTACATGAAAGTATATGAGGTCCATGGTTCAATAGCTAAAAAAACGATTTCAATACAATACATGTTGATTTTTGCTTGAAATCTAATATTAGTTAGGGAGGCGAATAGGGTATTTTTCGGGAATACTCGAGCGTGGCAGTTGAAGATATGAGAAATACCTTAGACCTAACCGAAAAACTTTGGAAAGTATTAGCTCTATATGTAGTGACGCGCGCCTAGGATAGATGATCAGATTAGTGAAAAAAATCGATAGTCTGAAATACTCGAGCGCGTCAGATTAAGATATTGGGGGATGATTTTAGTGTCAAGACTAAATTTAACTAATCTGACGATAAGTCCTCGGCGCCGCCGAGTTATAGGGTTGCCAACTTGTAAAAAAACGTTAATCCGTCATTCTCGAGCGCGTTTTTTTATTTTTTTATTTCAAAGAATATAATCTAAAACTTACTGAAAATACAAAATCTGCCGGTTTCCGCATGACCGGAAGTATGGAGGAGCCATATTTCGTCTTCCGAAAAACGCGTTGCGACATATAAGTGGCGAACGATACATTTTACAAAAAAAAAGTTTCAATAAAAAAAAGGTAATTTTATTTTACACAAAAAATGTCTCGCTTCTGGATACCAAAAAATGCTAACTGGAAAAATTACAAAGAATCGCTAGAAAAAATTACACCTGCTACGTGCTACAACAAATTTGTGGATAATATTAATATGGTAGCTGAGAAGTCCATACCAAAGAAAAAGACAAACTCAAACCCCCGAAGAAATCACAACCCTAAGATATGGTGGAATACAATCAGTGAAGAGGCAGCAAAAAACAGAAAAGAGGCATATATAAAATACAAAAATAACCCAAATGCCCAAAATCTTATAGAATATAAAAGATTAGAAGCAGTAGCGAAAAAAACATTCAAATACACCAAAAAACAACAGTGGACCAAATACTGTGAAAGTCTAAATTCCTTAACACCAATAAAGGAAGTGTGGCAAAAGGTAAATTCATATAAAAACAGAAAACAGTAAAATAAATTACCTATAGATGATAAAGCAGAATGGATCTATGAATTTCATTGTAAAATTTCACCCCCATGGGTTAAAGATAACAAAACAAGTCCAATGATAACTACTTGTCGCAAAAATTGTCAACACTTATTAAATGACATAAACGAAAGAGCCTTGAAACAAACAAATAACTCTCCAGGGAAAGACAATATTACCTATCAGATGCTATATAATTTACCACCAGAACACAAAAAATCCCTTCTGAAAATCTATAACCTTATCTGGACAAAGCAACATAGGATTCCAAATAGCTGGAAAGAATATGTGGTATTGCCAATATTAAAGCCAGGAAAACCCCCACACCAATCAAACTCATACCGACCAATATCTCTAGCTTCATGTATCTCTAAGACTTTTGAGAGACTCATCAAAAACAGGTTGGAACAGTGGCTAGAATCAGAAAATATTCTCCCAATAAGCCAATATGGATTCCGGAAAGATAGGTCCACACTAGAAGCTTTGACAATGTTTGTCACTGACGTTCAGACAGGTTTCACAAATAAAGAAACAACAGTAGCAGCTTTCATGGATATCTCCGCAGCTTTCGACAATGTTAATCTTGACATACTAACCCACAAACTGGCTAATATTGGCATCCCTTTAGAACTAGCAGCATTCTTGATATCCTTGTATTTAGAAAGAACCACATACATCAAAACAAACCAAGACTTAAATTCGCCTCGTCTAACTCAATCGCAGATAGGACTTCCACAAGGGAGTATATTAAGTCCACTTCTTTACGTTTTATATACCTTAGATATTGAACCTATAGTAAGAAATACAAATATTATCCAATTCGCAGATGACATACTACTCTACTCTACACACAAAAATCTAAATATTACTTTGGACAACCTCAGCTCTGATTTTTATAACATTAAGGAATGGATGTCCTCAAACAATTTTGTGTTATCTCAACAAAAGTCAGAAGTATGTATTTTCTTTCTGTTGGTCAGTCAGTCATACATTAGAACAGAGCTGGTCAGTCAGTTCGGATAGACGTATGATAAATAATTATTAAGTGCAATTCGTTTCTAAAACTTCAAATTTTGTCTGAGGGTTCAGAGTTATGTATTGAACATCAAAACATCCGTCAGTCATGTGTTCAGTAGAACAACGTCCGTCAGTCAGGTGAAAAAGGTAAAGGTATACCGCGCGCGCCGTTTGAGTTTCAGGCTGCGTATCACGCTATTTCTACGTTTTGTATTGTTATTTTAACAATCAGAAAACGTCATTTGATGTTTTAATTTGTAGTTCTATGGATAATTGTATCGCTGATGCGACGCTATACTTTACACGAATTAGCAAGATCGCTTGACACTTTTTCAAAGTTTCTTCCGTGAATGAATTCAACAGAAGTTGTTTTTTAAAACCGAATACACAAATTCTGTTCATTTCGTAAATCAACCGAAGCGTCGCATCAGCGTTTAGTAGAAAAACCGTTGAAATTTGAAGTGGAGGACGTTCAAAGGTGGGGGAAAAAGAGCCCTCTCTCTCGAACTCTAGCTTTGTGTACGAAAATTCGGATTCTTACCGACGAGTATACCTGTCTTTTCTAGTTCGTTTTCAATATACCCGTTCATTCGCATACATTCTATTTCCAACGTAAGAGAAATACATTTTATTTCCAACGTAAGAGATTCAATTATTTTTTATACCTTCAATAATTAATGCTTCTTCCTAAGCACGAATATTTTTCGAAATTACAAATCATACAAATTTGTCATGTGGATTAATCAATTGTTTGAGAACGTAATTAAATTTCAAGTTATTACAATAGCCAAAGTTAGATTATCAAGTGACATTTTCTGGTGTAGATAAGATAAGTTTTTCTGAATCCACAATTTTTTATTTTTTTGCATAAAAATACCGCACGATATGTATCAAATGATTATATAAATCGTTTGTCGATGCGATACAAATGGTAATTATCCATAGAACTACAAATTAAAACATAAAATGACGTTTTCTGATTGTTAAAATAACAATACAAAACGTAGGAATATCGTGATACGCAGCCTGAAACTCAAACAGCGCGCGGTATACCTTTACCTTTTTCACCTCACTGACGGACGTTGTTCTACTGAACACATGACTGACGGATGTTTTGATGTTCAATACATAATTCTGAACCCTCAGACAAAATTTGAAGTTTTAGAAACGAATTGCACTTAATAATTATTTATCATACGTCTATCCGAACTGACTGACCAGCTCTGTTCTAATGTATGACTGACTGACCAACACAACTTTCATTTTATACAATAGAGAAGTTGTATAACAATTTTCAGCTTTTGGAAATTCATTTTGTTCACCCGTCAAATGAGACACCTTTAATATCGCACCTGAGCCACCTGTTCTACGGCACGCTTGACTGACCGAAGCATGTTTGTGTACCCATCGGCTACAACGATTTAACAAAAAACCAGCCTTTAGAAATTGAAACAGTTTTTTGGCTCTGGCTCTTGGACTATTACGGAATAGCAGCCGAATCACATCTACAAAAAATAGAAATTCAAAAAAATCGATGTCTTAGAATATGTCTTGGCTATTTAAAATCAACACCAGTACATCATCAATCTATACACTTGAAAATTACGCTGTGCTGTTCGCCCTGAGGTATGTTTCATCAACCAACCAACCAACCAAGTAAAATAGTAATTTTTACAGACAGTAAAAGCCTCGTAGACAGGTTACAAAATATTCATTGCTCTTCAAATTTATCCCATGTAGAACTAGAAATACTAAAAGAACATCATAATATCATACAACAAAACAAAAATACCGTAGTGGCCTGGATAAAGGGTCACTCGGGTATAAAAGGAAATGAAATTGCGGACAGATTAGCAAAATCGGCCATTACTACAGGAGAACCAATAACAATAAAATCCGTACCACATACTGGCCTTAGGTGTGAATATAGGAACAGACTGCTACTCGAATGGCAAAGAGTTTATGAAAGCAGCATTCATGGACTGAACTACAAAAGATGCCAAACCAAGATCCCACGAAGTAGATGGTTCAATGGAATACCACATAGAGAATTTATTGTCACTATAAATAGGATAAGATCAGGACATGCTATGACACCAATATATAAAGACAGAATAGGTATAACTGAAAATCCAGCTTGCACTTGTGGTGTACTTGGTGATTTAACCCATGTAATACTACAATGCTCAGAACAACAAGCAAATATAAACACCTTTTACGAGGAACTAATAAATCTTGAAGTTAAACTACCTATATGTGTAAATCAAATCATATTTAACAACAAAAATGTTCTATATTCTCTTTATAATCACCTGAAAAGGTGCAAAATGAAACTGTAAAACCCTACTAACACAAAAAATTTGTAAGCAATTCTGCGACTAAACATCTTGTAAGTGCGTCGACGAAAAAATAGAATTAAAAAAAAATATATATAAAAAATGAAAAAAAAAATAAAAGAAAAATAAATAAAAAAAAATAAAAAAAAAAGAAATAAATGATATAAATAAATAGATGCACAAATACTAACAACATATACACATACTTTTTCTTTAACACACTAACAAAATTGTTTACAAGATAACTTTGTTAAATAACTCGTCAAATTAATCTGGCTAATTGGTCTCTGCCAAAGCCACCCAACTACTCAAAAAAAAAGGTCTCGCTACATTTTTGTCCAAAGTTAATACTTTTGGACTTAAAGCATCATGAAAACTCAAACTCCCGGATTCATATGAAACAACGATGATTAAATTATGTAGGTAACTTTTATTATATCTCAAAAAAAATTTTTTTCATAAAGCTTCTTGACAATTTTCGTGGACTCGCGTATCTGTATACAAAAGTATTATCAACATGTACAGTTTCATTTATTTATATTATTCAATAGCCTGTTGATCCTCAAATTGTTTTTGGATGTACCGTAAGCAAAACGAAGTGAAGAATTGAAGCAAAAAAGAGGAATGTGCCACAATATGAAAGTTCCAGTGAAGAAGAAGATAAATTGTATTGAGCAAAAATGTAAAGGTCATACATAACAATACAATTATAATACAATTTTTATATCGTTTCATTTTTTATACAATAAATAATACAATTTGTACTACATTTCATCTATATTTGAGTTGGTTGTATCTTGTATCTATCGCTTTATTGTCATTTACTGACATTCCCCGTTTTATCAGGGAGAAAGAAAGAAAAAAAAAAGAAACAAAAAAACATTTTTCGGTCAGATTAAGAGAACCCACCAACATTTTTGTCAGATTAAGAAAATATGCTTTCAGGATGCCCACACACGTTGGAAAAACTATTATCAAAATATTGCAAAAACAAACAGCAATCAGTATTTCCATTTATATCCGCAACTCCCCAGTAAAAGTAACCTCTTAAATTTAGATTATAGCAAAATATATCAGGGAATTCTCACACGTTTAAAAGTAAATCATGGACGTTTTCGGGCTCATCTACACAAAATAGGTATTTTCAACACACCTTTTTGTATTTGCGATAATATATCAATAGCTGATCTCAATCATATTTTTTTGCATGTGAGGATCGACTGACAGAAAGAACAGAACTTTATAATTCTCTCATAGCCTACAACTTTCCCATGCCTGTTAATTTATGTTCACTTTTGGCAAAAAACGAGAAGGTTATTTTTGACCTACTTATACGTTTTGTTAATGATGCTAAACTGGAAATATAGACTTTTCCTTCAGATTAATATCTAAACTTCCTATACTCCCTGTGGTTAATGGACACCGTCCGAGACCATCTCTCTCACACACACACATGCTTTCAGGATACCGAGATAAACCTCCCATATGAAAATCTGACGCGCTCGAGTATTTAAAAAAAAACTTTTTTTTGCATTTTCAAAAATTTGTCGTAACTTATCTTCACGCCGAAATCGTAAGTTATTTTAAAGGGCGATTCCTTGGAGCCTACTTAACACCCCTTCCGAAAATCTGACGCGCTCGAGTAATTTTTTTTTCGTTCGGATTTTTGACTACTTTATATGCCTACCCCCACCACGCAAACCGACAGATTAGTATACCGTTGTTATCAGAGGCACTTGGGGCATATGTGGTATGAATATCTGACGCACTCGAGAATGCCCAAGTAACTGTTTTTTTTAACATTTTTGAAAAACCGTACACGCCATACCCATCGCTAAAATGGTTTTCACCATATGAGCTTTTCTTTTCGAAATTACTTTATCTTTCGATTTTAATAGGTCTCGACGGCGCTCGAGAATGTCGCCATTCAGCGACCTCGCCTCTCTAACTATAATGTCCTCGATAATGTCTTTTCAAATATAATGTATACCTAATACTTTCAATTAATGAAGTAATCTACATTTTTTTTCAATTGGAATACCATGTATTAATATTTGATTATAAATTTGTATTAAATTTTGAAAAATCAAAAATTGTTTTATTTGTGATACCCAACTGAATAAGTAGTGATATCATTTACAAAAAAATACTAAAAATTGCTTACAAAATACATATTTAAAACTGGTTCAATGTAATTGAATTCACTGAGTGGACCCTTACGTTGTGGAATTTACTTATATTACTTTGTTAAATGGAACTAACTGACTAAATAATTCTTTTTTCTTATTCTTTTGGGAATCAAACCACAATAATGTTTTTTATTTTTTATTTCGACGGTAATCAATTCAACATTCGAACCAGCTTTAAATCTAACAATACTTTGAGATCTATCTTAACAAAAACGAAACCAAAAAATGAAGAACAATCTTCAAAAAATTGCATATATCAGATATCTTGTGAATGCGACAAATTCTATTTAGGTGAAACATCTAGACCATTGAAAGTCCGAATAAGTGAA
This sequence comes from Galerucella calmariensis, assembly GCA_910591675.1. Taxonomy (NCBI): domain Eukaryota; kingdom Metazoa; phylum Arthropoda; class Insecta; order Coleoptera; family Chrysomelidae; genus Galerucella; species Galerucella calmariensis. The sequence continues at coordinate 21,262 of CAJUYG010000957.1, read as the reverse complement.
CATAAAAAATACATCAAAGATAGAGAGTTCTTTAAGTCAGGTATTTGTAAACATGCTTGGGAAGAGGGGCATAAAATTCAATGGGATTCGACAAAAATAATATTGAAAGAGCCCAATAATAAAAGACGAAAAATCAAAGAAAGTACTTTGATACAACTAAATGCAGATAAATGTGTAGCTAGTATTTCAGCCGAATGTAGTAAAATTTGGTTACCAATGTTAGAAAGAGAAATTTCCAATAATCAATTACCTGCGTTATCAGGATAGCATCATAAGTTTTTATCCAGGTTTTCTTATGATTTATCATTGGAATAGTTGTTAATCGATACACTCTTCAATAAACAAAATCACCAAACTGGGTTATACATGTTTTGAAAACAAAAATGATCATTCACAAAAAATAGTAACAACAAACGCGTTTTATTAACAACATTTCCAAAAATAAGCTAAAAAAAAGCGCTATCCCAATAAAAACCGTTCCTGGAACGTGCACTTCACTGGATTCTAGTAGACTATCATATCGTTAGAATGTCATAAAATAAAATATTTTATTTCACATTTTACCAGAGGTGTGATCTACTATGAATGGACCTTAATAAAATTTGACAACAAAGTTTTGTAGTCTTAAACTTCAAAATATTATTGATTGTCTAGTTGTCATATTTTTTCGTTGTGTCAGATAGGGACCAAAATTTTTTTTATCAATTTTATCACTAGTTAATCTTGACAATGGTAGCTGGAATGCTACCGAAATGTCGAAATAAAAAAAACATTATTGTGGTTTGATTCCCAAAAGAATAAGAAAAAAGAATAAGTAATGCCATAAGGAACTTACAGGAGATCTTTCACTAAATAATATCACTTCAGTGAAAAAATTTATACTTATATAAAAAATCCAAATTATTTTGATAATCATTTTAATATTTAGATTTCATTTGATTGATTTCATTGATGTGATGCCCAGTGCCTACTTGATGTTTAATAATTTGGCTAGACCTAATAGTGACCTATCTTGTGATCAATGTATATATGGATAGAAAAAAAGAATAAGATATGATATTACAAATATTAAAGCAAAGGTATTATGAGCCATATAATTCCAATCATCTTATGTCACATAAATTAGGAGCAATGATACATAGAGCATTTTCCGAGGTATTTTCAGTTCCTATGAACATCAAATATAATTTTGATGGATAAATTGATATAATTAAACAAATAGCCACATCCAATTATCCATTGCATGTAATAAATAAAACGAAAATATCCCCATTATAAAAAGTCTGGTATATATAAACTTAATTGTCCAGAATGTAATGCTGTCTATATTTGTCAAACCATTTGAAATTTTGAAATCAGACACAATGAACACTTACGAGCATACAGATTAAAACAACCAGATAAATCACATCATGCAAAACATATACTTGATAACAAACATTCATTAACCAAATTGCAGAATAGAGCAATGCGGATAATACTATCTTGTTCAAAATTTACTTCCATTAATTTAATGCTTGAACCTTTGGGGTGGATGCCAATAAAAAATCTCGAAATGTATTAATTTTCATTCATAAAATCAAGCATGAATTAAGTACATCCCATTTATCTACAGGAGAAGCTTGATTATCACTTTAATGCACACAATTATCAAACACAGAACAGAAATAACTTTTATATTGAAACTGTTGTTAAAAGCTCAACAAAGAATTCACTATTTTTCAAAGGTCTAGATCATTATAAGTCTCTTCCAGAAATAATTAAATATTTAAATTCTGTAATAGCATTTAAAATCCAAGTCACAGATTATTTATTGAATGAATATTTCTCCAGGAACAATAATAATCTATAGAGTTAGTTAGTTAATTAAATGTGTAATGTAGGTATTCTGCATATTTTATATTGTATATCTTTTTGTAATATTAGCAAAAATAAGCTAAATAAAGGAATTAATAATAATTAACATCAAACACAGAATTAGAAGTACTGCATATTTGTGATAAGAAATGAGAACCAGATTTTCACACAGAATAGGAAATAAGAAAACACTCAAGAACGAAACCCACAATATGAAGTCATAAATGAACAGATCAATCTAAGGAGCTCTCCACTATTAGATTGTCTTCCTAAGTAACAATTGTAATGATCAGCAGATATACTTAGTTTCCTTGCTTGTTACACTAATCTTAAATGGTAAAAAGTTATCTAGGATATCCCCATGGGGCTCATAATACCTAAGTTTTAATATTTGTCATATTATATCTTATTCATTTTTCTATTCATAAATATCAAGTCAATCACAAGATAAATCACCATTTGGTCTAGCCAAAATATTAAACATCAAGTACCTAGGCATCAAATCAAATCTAACTTCTGTCATTCTCTTATAGAGGTTTCTCACTAACTCGAGAACCACCTTACAGAGTTACAGAAGGGGTCTGTCTCTATATAAAAATACGGCAAATATGACATAATTAGAAACAAAATACGTGTATGTATGGGTATTACATATTTATTGCAATAGTACCTTAACATGAATGTTCAATCTAATTAATATTACCTATAACATTTACTTCAAAAAATCTGTTAATTTCTTTTGCAAATTGCAATTCTGTTTTTAAATTTTGTGTATGTTTTTCAAGTGCATAAATTCTATCAAATATGGTTAGATCAACCTCATATTCATAAAATTTGTGAAGCATATCCAATGCCTTTAAAGCTTCTTGTTTTGTTGGAATTTCCTCCACCTCTCTATCCAAAATATGTGATTGGGACAATAACAGATGCACATTGGGTTTTAATTAAATAAGGGTCCCTCGAAATTTAAGAATATGTCATAAATAAAAAAAGTACAGGTAAGTATCAATCTCTCATATTTTATATAGTTTCACACAAACATGACAAATGACTGTCACTTATACAGGTTTTATATTTCTCACTCATAGGGGTTTTAGGAGGGCAAAATCATGGGACCTCATAATTACTTTCATTAATGGTTTCCTCTCTTACTTAGTTCTCACTTACTCAGGTTTGACTGAATATTTTTTCATTAAAGTGGAATTCTTTAGTAACATTTAGTTGTTAGTTTCATTTAAAAAAGTAAAATGGTTCAAAGATATATACATTATAAGGAGTAAAATTTGTCGTAATTATTATGAAATAGCTAAGTAATAAGTACCATAGTATACTTCTATTAGTTTAGTCCTTGAACAATTTTTTGTTTGGCTAAATGAAAATTGCCAATGATAAACTAGTCTGCAAACCACGAAATAACAATTTTAGATAAAAACGTGAATGCACTTCACAGATACTTGGAAAATTCAGTCTGTCTTTATTAGGTTCCTTGTATAAACTTAGAAGAGATATTTATTTACTTACAAATCCATATCTAATTCTTTCATTTCCTCTAGACTAGACATTTTGCTCACATCCATTTCAATTTTTTCCAGAAATGAAGAAATTCGTTCACAAAAGTAAAAAACTGGAAATATCAAGTTTTTAAATCCAAAACTAAGATGAATTATTAAATTCTACGTATGGTTTGAACTTTTATAACCGTCGCTTTTGTCATGTGCCAATACTGCCAATGTCAATATTGTCAATCATGGAAGGATGGAAATGAGAAGGGACATTCCGTTCATAAAAACTAGGCGACGTCACCTGGGGTAGCATTCTGTCAGAGCCACCTATACTTACTGATACTTACAAGCCATGTTCTATAAATCTGGCAACAGCGCTTGGTAGTCCTTGTTTACAGTGTTGCCACAGGTGGCTCGTTCGAGCCAGAACTGGCTCGTTTGAATTAAAAGTTCCTCGTTGACTCCTCTATTAAAATTGGCTCGTTTTTAAATCTTGCTTAATTTTTGTTGAAGTTGAATATTTGTGAACTCTCGTAAACTGAACGGTGTTTTGAGTATTGGAGTACTTGGATTGGATTATTTGAATTAGACGGGGCGGGCGAGTGTAATTTGTACGCACCACCGCCGAACGAGAGAAATCACGAACGCGCCCCAATCCAACCGCTCAGCCCTTCTTCTTCTTCTTCTTCTTTGTTGTGTTCTTTTTTAATACTTATGTTTTGAATCCTTACCTACCCCCTACCCCAAAAAACAACTAGGTTAGGTTTCCTAATGATCTGATATGTATTTCGAATACATGACAAATACCCTTCTAATACTCAAAAATATATATTTCCAAGAAATAGGTATTCACTAGTAAAAAACATTTTTGGAAAAGCTCGTTCTAGTATGAATTTTGCTCGTTTCCGCCATGTCATCTGGCTCGAGAAAAAAAAAGGCTTGTGGCAACACTGCTTGTTTAAGTTAAGGACGTTGAGGTTACTTATGAAAGGCGTGTATTTTTGTTTTGACTGTGTTTGTTGTTTTTGCTTCCCGTTTATAGAATTTGTTACATTAGTTGTTCCTTTTTGGAGCGATATTTCCAATTTAAAGGTAAGAAGCCATATGAGAATATGTACTTTAAGGGGTAACGTTTTCTTTTGAAATGGAGCTGCATTCTACATTTTCACATAACCTAGCTTTCACCATATAAACAGCTTTTATAAAAACAATTATTTCAGAAATGCCGAGAAGGTGTTGTGTACCAGGATGCAAATCCAATTATGATAGCCGCTTAAAACATGGTGAAGCTGTGAGCACATTTGGTTTCCCAAAAGAGGAAAAAGAAAAACGGAAATGGTTACGAGCTATTCCTCGAAAAGACTGGCAGCCTTCACAATCAACAGCCGTTTGTGAACATCATTTTCATGAGGAAGATATAGTAAGATTCGATATCTCCAAGAACAAGGAAGGTGATACGATCAGTTATCCTTTAAAGTGTCCTAAATTGAAAAAACATGCAGTGCCAAAAGTTTTTCAGAATCTCCCATCTTATTTATCGACATCAGAGTCAAAACCTCGTACGGACCCACAACAACGAAGAGACAATATTTTTGAACGAAAGTGTGCTGAAATAGAGACATTTTTAGACAGTGACAAAATTTCGTCTTTTAATAACTTTTCTACAGAATTTGTGGAAAAAATACAAAATATATCCTCCTGGAGCTTTAAAAAAAGATGATGTGGTTTGGTTTTATTTACTGGATATTGACGTTGGTATGGACATAAATGGGGTGAATGTAGTTTCTAGTGTTAGTGTAAATAGTAATTTAGTTGTAAGGGTATTTTTGAGTGAAGTTCAGGTGCCGGAACATGACTTACTGTGGATTTTGCCTTTAGATTCGAAACTTATCAGATGGTCTCAGCTTGAGAATATTTTGATAAGGTACACCAATCAGACTACTAATAACATTACATTGCATGATAGTATTGAGAGAGCCAAACAAAGTTTAGAATACTGTTTAAATTTAGAGGAATGTGCTACATTTGTACATAAAACTACAATAGAACTTGTTTATGATCAATTAAATCTAATCACACTGAAAAGAAGAAGATATTCTCCAGAAACAATAATATTTTCTTTTTTAATGTTCTCACAATCACCAGCATGTTATAACTGTATTCACCAATATTTAATTTTACCGAGTAAAAGATATTTACAATATTTGGCTTCCAGTTTTAATATTTCTCCAGAAAATAATAAAAATACATCTCATTATCTGAAATATATTTCTTCACATTTAGTTCCTCGGGAACGTTACGTATCACTATTAGTAGATGAAATTTATGTTAACAGTTCTTTAAGTTTTAAAAGTCAAAACATAGTTGGGTTTGCTGATAACAGTAATGAACACTTAGCAAAAACAGTTCAAAGTTTTATGATAACCTCAACATTTGGTAACTTTAGAGAAATTGTCCGATTATCACCTGTTAAATGTATAACTGGTTCTGAATTAAAAGACATGGTTTTAGAAACAATAAAATTTGTTCAACAATGTGGTTTTACAGTTTTAACAGTGATTACTGATGATAACAGAATAAACCAGAAAATGTTTAATGCACTATCTGTTTGTGAGTCAATGAAAAACACAGTAAATGAAAAATTGGTGATATTTTTAACTTATGACTTTGTTCATGTTTTTAAAAATATTCGCAATAATTGGATAAATTTGAAAAATGATATGAAAACATTTGTATTTCCTGACTTTGAAAATAATGAAATAACATTTGCCTCTTTTCAACACTTGCGAATTTTATACAATGAAGAAAAGATCAGTCTTGTCCGCAAAGCTTTTAAATTAAATAGAAAATCATTGTATCCGACTAATTTTGAAAGACAGAATGTGCTTTTGGTAGACAATATATTTCATGAGACTACAACTGCTGCTTTAAAATGTCAACCAGGTTGTGAGGGCACTGTTAAGTTTTTGCAAATTATAAAAAGGTGGTGGGATATTGTGAATACAAAAAATACATTAAAAGCCAAATTAAAACGGAAAGATGAATTGTGTGGTCCTATTGTAGATGTAAATGACAATAAACTTATTTTTCTAAAGCAGTTTATAATTTGGTTAGAAAAGTGGCATTCTCTTGAAGGAGACTTGGTTGGAAAATTAAGTTATGATACTTTTCAAGCGATGTATTGGTGTACCTTAGTTCTAATTAAATTAAGTGTATATTCGTTAACAGAATTATCCATAAATTACATTTTGCCTGGTAAATTGCAAACTGATAACTTAGAAAGAAGATTTGGAGAGTACAGAGGTCTTTCGGGTTGTAATTATAATGTCTCTTTTAGGCAAGTGTTAGAATCTGAAAAGAAAATTAGAATTAACAAGTTATTTAATCATATAAAAGACAATAATTTAGCTCTAACACTTGATAATATAAATAATATTTCAAATGAAAGTGAACATAATTATTCAAATATTGATTCAGTTGATTGTTCTGATTTTTATTCAGTATTTTCAAAACTTGAATTAGAAGTCAGGGAAATCGATAATCCTGTTCAAGAATATATTTCGGGCTATGCCATACATTCTCTGATGAAATTTTCAAATTGTCCGATGTGTCTACCTATTCTTGTAGAATCGAAAGGTTTGAAATTTAATGATGAGTATAATGACCATCTGCAAAGAGGAGAATTATATAAGTCTACTTCTTATGTTAAAACCGTTTTCTTTCATACATGTTGTATTTTTCAAACAATACTTGACAACCCTGATTTAGAAAATAAGTTTTTTAAATGTGACAATCAACATGTTATATTAGTCAATCTCACAGAGATAAGTCTGGAGGCGAGTGACTTTTTTAAAGAATTTGCGGATCAATGTCACTGTGGAGAACACATACATAATATTATTAAAAAAGTGATTTCTACTTTTGCCAATATTTTATTAAATAACTTCACCAAATATTACAATGATGCATATAAAGAGCAAGTCAAGGAAGAAAAACGAAGGAAACGTATACAAACGGCAAACAAACAAAATAAAGAAAGAAAATTAAAAACTTTACAAACTTGATTTTGTGTTAACTCACTGTATTATAATTATATTTTTTGTTATTAATGAATATATGTATTGTGATTTATTGGTGTATTTATTTGGGCCTTCCTATAGACAATTTTGTGGAACTCAACAGAAAACTTCAAATTTAACATTTCCTTATGATTACCTATGCCTATGATGAAGTAACCATCGGCGACATCTAGAAATAGTAGAAAACCGGACCAGGGACGAACCGGATTACGGTAAGTACATAATACAGCGTTGCCAAGTCTAGGATCATGGCTTGTAAGTATACTGGATTTTACATTGATATTTTGACAAGGAAATATAGAAAATACGTAGGTGACACCATAGAGAAATATTTATTTTGTCCATGATATACACATTCCGTTCACCAGTTTGATTGTTTTGGAGCGACAAATAGTTCTAATTTCTGATACCCATAAGGTGTCACCCATAGACAAAATACGTATTTCTCTATGGTGTATATCGACAAGATCGATTCAAGACTACTCGCTAGGTAAACAGAATGCCAATTCCTTCAGCATATGGTTGAAGCATGATTCTGTCTGTATTTAGTTCAGTCTGAGGTTATAATGTGAAATTTGGATTTATTTATCTAGACTATGAGACAGATATATCAAGGAAATAACAAAAATTAATGCGCATGTCCCATATTATGCGATGTATCGAGTGCTTAGGAATATATTCGATACATCGATGTATTTTTCTCGATACATCAATGCCTAATAACCACGGCCACCTTTAACACAAGGCCGGAATCCTAGGACGTGGGTGGCAACGTAGCGCACCTGTCAAATAGTGGGCCGATGAGAACGACTTGTAGGTTAAAGAATACACCAGCTAACAAGAAGCGAAGCCCAACGCAATCTCTTTGAAGTTTTGGCAAAGAATCCCACTAAAACCATCCTGATAGCCTTCACTAAGAAAAGAAAACTCAACCTCAAAACCATAAAACTTGATGGAAACGAGATTGAATGGAGACAAGAAGTCAAGTATCTAGGTTTAACTTTAGACAGTAAACTCCTGTGGAACAAACACGAAAAGGAGATTACATACAAGGCAAAAATGGCTATAATGGTGTGCAGAAATCTGGCAGGAGCAAACTGGGGCTGTAACCCAAAAATCCTAAGCTGGATGTACACTGCCATAGTGAGACCAATCATCACTTATGGAGCCATTGCCTGGTGTAGTAGAACTAGCCTATTGACGACGAGAGAAAACCTCTCCAAAATTCAAAGACTAGCCTGTATATGCATTACAGGAGCAATGAGAACATGCCCAACGGCAGCCATGAAAGTAATTCTCAACCTCACCCCTTTACATAGGGTGGTGGGAAGTGTTGCAGAAGGAACAAGATACAGACTAAGTAGAAAGGGAATCATTGAAAAAAAAACACCTCCTCACTTCTTAGAAATCAGACAACCTGGGACATGCCACAAGACGGTATGATGGAAAAATATAACTTTTCGAAGAAATTCGTTACGGAAATGAGCAACAAGAAGGAATGGGATCCAAATACCATTACCAGACTTGGAAAGAATGCCATTCAATGGTACACAGACGGCTCAAAAGCAATAGAAGGAACTGGGATAGGAGTGTTCGGGCCAGGAACCAAACACTCTGAAAGCTTGGGAAAAACCCCAAGTATCTTTCAAGCGGAAATCCACGCCATAAGAAAGTGCGCCCAGTTCAATATTGATAAAGGATACAGAAGACAAAGGATTATCATAATGTCGGATAGTCAAGCAGCCATTAAGGCACTGAGCTCTTGTGTAATCAGTTCCAAAATGGTGTGGGAATGCCTAGACAAACTCAATGAACTAGGCGAGAACAACATAGTCACCTTACTATGGATTCCAGGACACACTGGAATAGAAGGAAATGAAATAGCAGATGAACTAGCAAAGAGGGGGACTGAAATACCTTTCTGGGGGCCCGAACCCTTTTGCGGAATCAGCTCCAATGTAATATTGGAAGAAATAAGTAAAGCCGAGAAAAAGAGAAGATCTGACCATTGGAAAGATCTAGTAGGGCTTATACAATCAAAGACTCTTCTGGGTGACTACAACCTGTTGAGATCAAAAGAATGCATAAGTCAAAGTAAAACTGCGCTAAGAGTTTTGACAGGGATCCTAACGGGACATTGTCGCCTGAATGGGCACCTGAAAAAGCTCAAAATAGTGGAGGAAGAAGAATGCAGATTTTGTGGAATGGAAGAAGAAACCTCCATCCACATACTTTCCAACTGCACAGCACTCCAGAATCCTAGAGCACAGCACTCCAGAATCCTAGAGCACAGCACCTGGGAGATTACTGGATAGAAGAGGAACATTTGCCTAAGTTGAAGCCTGCAGACATCCTAAAATTCCTCCGGGAAATAGGACTAAAGGAACTACTAGTTTCTGAGACTCTCCTCAGAAACTGAGTAGAAGTAAGGGGGCACAATAGACCTTTCAGGTCTCAGTGAATGTCACCCCAAAAATCACACATACATACATACATTTGGCAAAGAATACACCAGCTCAGCTGGTGTATTCTTTGGCTATAATTTCAGTATCCACTTGTCCAAGGAAAATTTTACATTTGAAATAAAATTTCCAAAAAACTGCTAACAATTTGCCTAACAAATCTTATATATTTTTCATAGCATACACTTTATTATAGGGGCTGAGCTGTAACAAATTTGAATAAAAAATATAACGTTATATTATGATAAGAAATTTTCTGTAATCAAATACCCTATATTTCATAAGTTTTTCATATATTCATTGAAGAGCTCTGATTTCATTAATTTAGCATGCTTGTGCCTTCCAACACAGATGGTTACAAACATGTAGGGTTTTGGTGGTCCCACAAAGTTATACCAAAATAATTCTTTATTACTGGAAACAAATTCATTTTTACATCCTGACTTTTTAGTTTACTGTTTGTTGATATTTAAATGGTGCAAACACTAACTGGTAATTTTATAGCTCCCATAATAAAGTGGCCAGGGCAACTAAGTTATAACCAAGCTGTCTACATACGGAATTAGAAATAAACTTCTGTTTTTTTAGGAATAAGACAACCCCATGTTTTTTGTTTGTATTGGGCATATGTGAAGCAGTTGACTGCCAATATAAGCATGAATTTATGAGATGCTACAAAATGTGTTCAACTGCAAGTTCTTCTCACTGACACCAGGAGAACTGGAAAGTGTACGTGCCAATGTCCGGCCATTTACTGAGAAGGTTGCCAAAGAAGTGGATAGAATGGCGTACATAATTGTAACGTCCTCACCAACTAGGGGAGATCATATTTGTCCTAGACTTTTTACCGGCAAATTTTGTGACTATCCCCCACAATCAGTGGCGGATCATAGGTGAGGCGCACGAGGCGCGCGCCTCGTATTTTTTCAGGCGGGGGGCGCCAAACAGGGCAAATAGTATATTATTAAACGAGCAATTTATGATAGCCATAATTCAC
>CAJUYG010000957.1:0-10265 GCA_910591675.1 Galerucella calmariensis | reverse complement strand
TGAAGTAAGTTGCGCCTCAGTCTGCCGAACGTCATGATCCGCCACTGCCCACAATACGCTTGCAAAATATGCCACTCCTTCCAAGAAAGCAGTAAGTCTCAGCCTAATAGGTAGATTGAAGTTATTGTTGAGAAATTTTATTTTTTTAGCTGAACATCCAAAATGTTCAAGGTGCAAGATATTCTTACTGGCGAAAATATCATTGGGACTTGTGTGCGGTCATACATTCTGCAGTGTTTGCTATGAAGGTCTGGAGTACCAGATAGAGGGTTCAGTTCCCCATGTGCAATGCTGCAAATGTGGGGTTGTATGCAAAGGAATTATTCTCCGATAGGCAATATGGGCATGTATACAAGAAATACCTACCTACCTATGTATGTATGTCAACATCAAGTTAAATACTACCAACACAGTATTAATATTTATAATTGTAGTAAAAGAAGTAACAACCCACAAAGCAAAAGCAGATCTGCAAAGACAATGTTTGTCAAAAGACAATGTGGGTTTTCACAACAACTACAGAATAAAACATGTAATAATAAAAGAGGTCACTGTAGCCGGACTGAAAATTTATTATCACTACAACATCAACCAAGTTAGTATATATTTCAACATGTTCAAGACTAACTTTCTGTTTTTGTTACTACCATTATAATTAATTGATTTATACAGAATGGGGATATAATAATGGCTCCTGGCATATCTTGCTAACTAAAAAATATACATATCTATACAAAAGTTGTTCAAAGATATATTTTTTAACATTCTTCCAGTTTTAAACCCCGTAAAAGTAGTTCATAGAGAAGGATTTAAAAAAACAAAGTGATGTGGAGGTTTTATTATATATTTGGCTTGTCCTGTTGTTGTGGTACTCCTTGTAAAAATAAAAATAAATTGAAAGTATGTGGATTCAAATTTCTTAAAACTTTTGTATATAATAATAAGTATTTCTTAATAGCCAGATATGATAACAGGAAGAACTATTCTTATTTGCCCACCAGATACTTGCAGCTGTTTAGATTAAATTAGAATATTTCATTTTTTAGATATATTTGCGCATACCGTTAGCTCAGCTGGTAACAATAACGATAGATCAGAATATTTGCAATCTGACAGTAACAACAATTCGTCGGCTATTTCTAATGAATCTTTGCATGTTTCTGATAACAATCCAGAGGATAACAATCATTTATCTGACAACATATTAAATACTGATACAAATTCCTTTAGCAACGAAGTTTCTGAGGAAATGTTAGAAGAAAGCGCAACAAATACAATTTGCAGCAATATCGAGGGAAATGAAGCAAATGAAAACGCACAACCTTCATTACTGAGCGGTTTGATTGATTGGTTTCATGACAAAAAAGCTAATCATGAACAGCTAACAGGTATTCTTCAGGTGTTAAAGAAGCATGGTCACCCAGAACTACCAAATGTAGTGATCATAATATATTAGATCTATGTTCCGGGTAGAGAAGATCAGATTAAGAAAAAGAAGAAGCAGACACGAGGTTCTTAGATAGGTAGAATCATAGGGTAGAATCATGTAGAATGATTGTAAAAACCTTAGACAAGGAAAGAGAGTGGACGCGTAACCAGAGTCTTAAAACTGTTACCGCCTGCCACATCGCGGATGGGGTCAGCAGCGTAACATAATGTTTGCAATACATTTTTTCCAATGTAATAATACCAATTTGTTTTGAGAATGAATGAATGCTTGTTAAAGGCACATAATGGGTTGGTATCAAAGGAGGGAAATCAATTAATTAATCTATTATAGAAATGAGCACCTAGATTTAATCTTGAGAAATTTAAAAATTGGTTACCCACGCCACTGCTATAATGGTCGTTTTGAACATAGGATATACGTTATGCAAATCTTTAATGAACATTACTAAAACTCGTCATCCAAATACTAGTATTAGTTGAATTTAAGACTGAATAATTACATACTTAAAAATCATTTGTCAGAGATAACTCTTTCGTCATTTAAAAGAAACAAAACTACATAGTCCATTGTACATACAATTATTTGTTTGCCTGTGACATGAAATTCCAATCTCCTTTTTCTCGCTTCGACTTCGGCATCCGTTAGCACAACAATTCACTATTTTTCAGTTCAAAAATAAATCACAATCTTGATAACTTTCACTTGAAAATTCACGAAAGAAACACAGGCCGTTTTCGCTTTGTCTGCCACATATAAAACGGCGCCCAGCAAAAGTGTGTGACAGATCGCAAGTGTCAAATAAGGCGAAGTGCGGTATCCATATGCTTTCCTAATCTAAGGTAAAAACGTAACAATTTCAATAGAGAATAAAGATTGTGTTAGCTTTATTAATAACGCTTTATAGAACAAACATAAACATTACATTTTGGCGACGAGTACCATATTGTGGTTCGAGGAATAAAACAAGGCGATAAGCAGTAAACATGTCAGGAGACAACATCTTCGCAAACATAGACACATTTAACATACATAATGGCATGGAAAACGTTGGAGCCCGGTGGCAGAAATGGTTGAAAAGGTTCGACAACTTTCTAATCGCCGCTGGAATAACTGAAGAACAAAGAAAAGAGGCGATGCTGCTGCATTGTGCAGGTGAGGAGGTTTTTGATATTTATTGCTCTCTTCCTGATCCTTCCCCTTCTACTCCCCCTCTAACATACTACGAGACAGCCAAAGCAAAACTTCCATTTTGTGCCTAAAATCAATACAGAGTTTGAAATTTTCAATTTTCGACAAGCGAAACAGATGGTTTCAGAGTCTATTGAAGAATACTATGCTAGATTGTTGAAATTGAGTACAAACTGTGCTTTTAGCGACAAGAACAGAGAAATTAAATCACAAGTACTACACAAGTACTACATCTGCAAGACTAAAAAAGTATGGACTAGCTGAAAATCCAACACTGGAACAACTGATTGCCCAAGCGAAGGCATATGAAATGACAAAGACACAGGCTCAGCAAATGGAACCAAACACAGAGCAAATTTCTAGAATAAGTAACAAGTACAGAAGAACAAATGGAACAGAATTCAACCAACATAAACTCACTCGAACAGATTTGAACACACAACCAAGTACAAGCCAGTTTAACAGACAATTGAACACAAACAACCAATGTAGAAATTGTGGAAATAGGTGGCATGTAGGCGGAAGGCAAGAGTGTCCAGCAAGAAATGCTGCTTGCCATTTTTGCTACAAGCAAGGTCATTTCTCAAAATGCTGCATAACAAAGCAAAAAGTTCAACATAATCAAATTCAAAGCTCTCAAACAAACACAAGTCAATTCTCACAACCCTCTACATCAAACAGCAAGAGGAGTTATGCAATAAACCATGGAGAATTAAACAGAGAAATATCAAATAACAATATAATGCTATTATAGATGGTGATAGCAGCTCTGAGCACTCCTTTCAAGTCAATGTTGTAAATAGAGTGAATGATGTACCTACTATTGATATTAAAGTTGACAATAATGTTATAAAATTTATAATAGACACAGGTAGTTCTGTAAACTTAATTGGCACTAAAACGCTTTCAAAACTTTATTTGAAAACTGCACAGATATTTATGCATTTTGTGCTCCCAATAAATTGAAAATAGTAGGAAAGTTTACAGCAATTCTAACACATAGAAGCAACTCAACAGAAGCTGTAATTCATGTCGTAGATGGAGACTGTCAATCGTTGTTGAGCTACAACACATCATGTGAATTAAATTTAATAAAAATCACCAACAATGTGTCTCAAGTTATTAACACAAAATATGTCGAAAATAATTACCCAGAAATTTGTAAAGGTATCGGTAAGCTAAGAAACTGTGAGATTAAACTACACATAGACTCAAATGTAGTTCCTGTTGCGCAGAAGCATAGAAGAATTCCCTACCATCTTCGAACAAAAGTTGAAGAAGAATTGAACAGATTAGAAGCACAGGATATCATTGAAAAATCTAGTCCCAAAACGAAATAAAGACACAATAAGGTTATGCGTTGATATGAGATCAGCTCGGAGATCAGCTAATAAGGCAATTTTGAGAGAACGCCACATCACCCCAACACTCGATGACATCATCAATCAATTGAATGGCTCCGTACTGTACAGCAGTATTGATTTGAAGGATGGGTATCACCAACTGACGTTAAGTGAAGAAAGTAGATACATCACCACTTTCTCGACACATGCAGGACTCTATCGTTACAAACGACTGAGTTGTGGCATTAACGCTGCAGCAGAAATCTTTCAAAACTCCGTGAGACAGGTGGTCGGAAATATTCCAGGAGTTATTAATTACAGTGATGACATACTAGTTTTCGGGAAAACAGTTGAGCAACATAACTTATCCTTGGAAGCACTGTTAAAAAAACTACGAGAAGTAAATCTAACCATAAATACTTCAAAATGTATTTTCAGCGTATCAAAGATAAAATTTTTTGGCTATATATTTTCGAAAGATGGAGTTCAACCAGATCCAGACAAAGTGAACAGCATTGTAAACATGAAACCACCCGAAAACCCATCAGAAGTTGGAAGTCTTTTGGGCATGATTAATTATCTATCAAAATTTTTGCCCAAACTAGACCAAAATACACAAACTCTACGAGACTTAACACACAAAGATGCTGTGTGGGAATGGAAACAAGAACATAATAAAATTTTTGAAATCCTGAAGAAACAGCTACAACAAGCCACCACATTATCATATTTTGATATTAATAAATCAACCGATCTTTTTGTAGATGCAGGCCCTAAAGGTCTCGGTGCTTTGTTAACACAAGGAAATAACATAATTGCATATTCAAGCAAAACTCTTACATCAGTCGAACAGAGATACAGCCAAATAGAAAAAGAAACTCTGGCATGCACATGGGCTATTCTACATTTCAACATATACCTATATGGTTCAAAGTTTACACTTCATACTGACCATCTCCCACTAGTTAAAATTCTAGGAAACAGTCGTTCCGCGCCCAGCGCACGCATCGAAAGACTCTTACTACGCATTCAACCTTATGAATTCAGAGTGGTACATCAAGTAGGAAAATCAAACCCTTCCGATTATTTGTCTCGTCATCCTGCAGAAACGACGTCAGACCATAATAAAGTTGAAGAGTATGTGAATTTTTTGGTACACGCAGCAATGCCCAAAGCAATGACAGTCGAGCAAGTCCAAGGAGCTACTAAAAACGACAGTATACTGTCAGCAGTAATAGATGCAATAAAGAACAACAAGGACAACTGGTATCAGCCAGAGTTAATACCGTTCAATAAAATAAAAACAGAGATAACTATAAATGATAATGTTGTATTAAGAGGTACACGCATAATTTTGCCAAGATCACTTCAAAGACATGGAATAGAGTTAGCACACAAAGGACATATGGGTATAGTAAAAACAAAACAGTTACTACGAACAAAAGTATGGTTTCCAAACATTGACAAAATAACAAAAACATTTATCAAAAGCTGCACACCCTGTCAAGCCGTAACAGATACAAAACACAGAGATCCAATCACATCATCACAGCTTCCAGATATTCCTTTTAGTCATCTTGATATAGACTTTGTTGGACCATTCAATAATAAAAAGTATGTATTTATTCTTGTGGATGAATATTCCAGGTATCCAATAGCCGAAGTAGTACCTTCAACAAGTTTTTCTAGCATTAAACCAACATTTGATAGAACATTTAGTACTTTTGGAATTCCCAAACAGATCAAATCCGATAACGGCCCACCATTTAACGGTGTAGAAATGAAGGTATTCTTGGAAAACTTTGGTATAAAACACTTGCGAGTAACTCCATATTGGCCTGAAGCCAACGGGTTTGCTGAACGTTTCGTTAAGTCATTCAAGAAATCACTTATTTGTGCCCACCTAGAAACTAAGCAATTTGATTCTCAGATTCAGCAATTTCTTTTAAATTACCGCAGCACACCACACTCCACAACAGAGAAAACGCCATTCGAGCTCGTATTTCAAAGAAACATCAATAACATGCTGCCAATGCACAAAATACAGGAAACTCAACCAGAATCACATGATAACACACTGCTCAAAGACAACGAAAATAAATTAAAACAAAAAGAGTACGCTGACAAAAGAAGACATACAAAGACCCATACATTCCAAGAAGGAGACCTTGTTTTATGCAAACAGATTCGTAAAAACAGTCTCACACCAAAATTTCATCCACATCCATACAGAATAAAGCAAATAAAAGGCACACAAATTATTGCAGAAAGAGATGGAAGAAGCATAAATAGAAATTCATCATTCTTTAAACACTTTTACTCCAATGTCACAAAAATACCATCCTCAAAATCTATTCATCCAACTATTCAGCTCAAACCACAACTAAAAACCCAACCCACTAAACCTTTTCCTTCGAGCACTTCGTGGAAGATTAACCTCACGCAGCCACAAAACTTGGAGAATATATTGATACCGATTAGTAACGACTCTCCCGACCACGAAGAAGATGAACAAGCATATTCTTCGCGAGATGAACAAGTTTCCCACGACGACGATATGAACGAAGAAAGAAAAGATTATATCACGTCCAGTTCAGACGCCGGGGTAGAACATACACCCAATGAAGATGAGTTACCTGGTTACCTGGTTACCTAGATGATTACATCACGGACTTTAAATTCGACTAGTACTTCTCTTGAAAGTTAATTTTTTTCGGTAACAATTTTAGTGTTTAGCAAGACTTTTATTTCATTTAATATCTCTTGAAAGTTTAATTTTTGTTCTGTTACAATTTTTGTGTTTAATAAGACTTCTGTTTCATATAAAGTAGAGGAGGAAATGTAGTGTTCATAATATATTAGATCTATGTTCCGGGTAGAGAAGATCAGATTAAGAAAAAGAAGAAGCAGACACGAGGTTCTTAGATAGGTAGAATGATTGTAAAAACGTAACAATTTCAATAGAGAATAAAGATTGTGTTAGCTTTATTAATAACGCTTTATAGAACAAACATAAACATTACACCAAATAGCAGTAAGACTGCTTTAAAAACTGTTAAAAAACTTTCATACGTAGAAGTAGTATCCGCAAAAAATACACCAGCACAGTTTATATATTTTGGAATAAAAAAAAAATTGGAAATTGAGATGAAACGAGGATTATTATCTATCTTAGGAGAAACTACTATTCAATTAGTTTGCAATGTAGATGGTTTATCAATATTTAACAGTAGTGTTTGGCAGTTTTGGCCTTTGCTGGGACAAATATTTGTTAAGGGTTGTCGCACAGAACCTTTTGTGATAGCCTTATATTACGGTGATAGTAAGCCCGGTGATTTGGAGAGATATTTTCAGGAAATTAATGTTTTACAGAGAACTGGTTTCACCCACGAAGAAACGAATTTCAAGTTTTAGTTGAAATATTTCATTTGTGATAGCCCAGGCAGAGCCTTTTTAAAATCTGTTAAGTCGCACAATGGATTCTTCTCTTGTGATAAGTGTAATGTGAAGGGGAATACAAGTAACGATGGCAAGAAAAGCATAATTACATATAATGTCTTAGCTGGAGAGAATATAGAAGTTCGAACGCACCTGACGTTTGTCAATAAATTACACCCACAACACCACAAAGCAACAACGCCGTTAATTAAATTGGAAGAATTTGATATGATCAATGGCTTCATTTTGGATTATATGCATGCAATTTTCCTGGGAACTGTGCGCCGTTTGCTTAACTTTTGGCTTAAAGCAGACTCAAATTTTAGAATCAAACCTGTGTATCGGAACATTGTCGCACGTCGAATGGTTGATGTAGGAAAATATTTTACAAAGGAATTCAATCGTCGTCCAAGAACGACATTGGAATTGGATAGATTTAAAGCCAGCGAATTTCGCACCATTGTACTCTATATTGGTTTTGCTATTTTCAAAGGGATGCTGCCCAGAGAGATGTATCATCATTTTTTGTTTTTATTTTGCTCTTGTAGAATAGTCGCTAATGCTTATAATGACCAACTTGTTAATAAAGCCAGTGAAATGATAAGAACATTTGTACGACAGTCGCATGAACGCTACCCATCACATGAGCCTGTTTCCAATACACATTCACTAACGCATCTAATTGAACAATTAATAAATACCAATATGAGGCTGGATGATGTAAGCTGCTTTTCTTTTGAAAATTATCTAGGAAAATTGAAGAGATCCATGAGGGTACTATAAACCATTCGAACAAGCTTGCAAGAGAATTTATGAAAAAAAAGATTATTCACCATACTGCAGTACCCAACATAGCAATAATGCATTTCAAATCATTGAAGGTGTCACAACACAAATTCAGTTCCAGAATTTTTATTTGTCTTCTGTGGATGTAAACAATTCTTACATAATACTGAGATGTATGAAAGTCATGAAAATTGGGAAAATAATATGTAATGATGATAGTTCAGTTTCTTTGTCTGGATCTGTTTATCAGAAAAATGTAAATGCTTTTGAACATCCCATACCATCATCTTTGATACACATTGTAACGCGTTTTCTTCCTTCACGTGGCTCCTGCCACACGAACACGTCACTATGGCCACCCTTGACTTAAGATCTTGAAACGAAATGCTCGGGCGCCAGATTTTTTACGTGGTTTGCTCCACGGCCCCTTGACCCTTAGCGTCAAGAGTTCCAGATAGCCTCAGATGGAGGTTACGGATAATTCCAGGGGTCTTGTTGAACTTACTTGGATCAACCAATCTCAAATTTCCAACCCGGATGAATTAAATATCGGTTTGGTTTCAACTAACGATTTAATAACGGAATAAATAGAGATTTTTCCCGTTATATTATTACTCTGTGGTCTATTGTAGTTATAAATTGACAAGGACTGACAAACTAACGGAAAGAAGAAATGGGCGGCCGTAACAGTCTGAAAGGATCAGATTATTTAATTCGGGGCAAATCTGCCAGGCAATCGAACCAGCGTAACTGAGCCACAAGACAAGTTCAATCCACCCTTCGGATTTGAAAGGAAAGACACGGGAATAGAAGCAAATTTACCGGTTCGTAAAAAAAAAATTAAACGGTTGTAATCTGCCGGGTAAACGAACAAGCGTAACTAGGCCACAAGACAAGTTCGAATATCCCTTTGGATTTGACAGGAAAACACGGAATAGAAAGTGAAGCAAATTTACCGGTTCATAAAAAAAAATTAAACGGTTATAATCTGCCGGGTAAACGAACAAGCGTAACTAGGCCACAAGAAAAGTTCGAATATCCCTTTGGATTTGCAAGGAAAACACGGAATAAAAAATCAAGTAAATTTACCGGTTCATAAAAAAAAATTAAACGGTTATAATCTGCCGGGTAAACGAACAAGCGTAACTAGGCCACAAGACAAGTTCGAATATCCCTTTGGATTTGATATTGAGACGGAGCACTACTATTCCAGCATTAAGGAAATAAATTAATTTTATAAGGTTCAATTAATATCACTTATCGACACACAGAGTAAGAATAGCTCGGGAATAAAAATGAAATATCACAATCCTTGATAGTATAGAATGTATAGGTATAAATAAAACACATAAACCCTCAATAGAGAGCCGGCGAATATTCAATAAGTACCAATTACCTATTTAGCAATGTAAAAAAAAACAGTTTCCTAGAACAAATGAACTTTTATTCACATCAGTATTACTATATAAAAAAAAAACCAAAACGAGTTTCAATTCGAAAAATAAAAAAATATCAAACTTATTTACCATTAAAACTAAGTACTAAAATAAAACAATTTCCCCAAAACAAATCACACTACTTTAATTTTTGCCGGTTAGTTGCAAAAAAAACTGAACAAAGTAAAATAACAATCGGCCCAAAAAAAAATTTAAAAAAATGTCAAACTATTTCTAGTATACGGAATACGGAGGTACGAAAATTGTTGAATATACGATAAATGTAAAAATATTTTACCTTCTTAAATCGGCTTCGGACTACACTCTTTTCACAAAATACTAAGTAATATAAATTATAAACTCCGGGAACCGGATCGGAACTACAATTGTTATCGGTAACACAGTAATTAGCTGAGAGCTGCAGGCAGAGAATTGAAAGCGAGAGAGCCTAGAATACCACACTTCTGTCCTTTTTATATTCTCATTAGTAAAAATTTATTTAGAATCTACAAAAAAAATTTGCTATATACCAGACGTCTTTCAGAATTAAATAAATTAAATTAAATGGTATATATACCAAATGTCCTTTTTGATTGAAAAATTTCAATTTCGGAAATGACTAAA
>CAJUYG010000956.1:69364-110084 GCA_910591675.1 Galerucella calmariensis | reverse complement strand
AAACTAAAAAAAAAACAAAAAAACCCAGCACCTAACCGGGTTTCGAACCTACGACCTCTAAGCTGCAAGCTCAACACCCTACCAACTGCGCTAACCAGCTCACATTCAGTTACATCGAATAGAAGGTTAAAGGCTGCTTGGACGCATGCGCACCTCAACTACTTAATTTGACGTGGTGGGTGGAGCCGTGTTGTATGTTTACCCACTCCTGTTATTAGTTGTTACTCTTCCTGTGTTTGATCTCGTTCTCCCCGAGATGGGTGCTGAAAATTGTACGTTAGAAGTGTGGCTGGTGCATAAATCGTTCTAAATAATTGTATATTTTGAGAACAGTTTGTTTTGAGAAAAGAAACAGAATGTTGAGAGGAAGAGAGATGAGTTCTGTTCCGACTATTTGGTAGTTGTCGATACGAGAGCTTATTTTGCCGACATATTCCACCCACCACGTCAAATTTAGTAGTTGAGGTGCGCATGCGTCCAAGCAGCCTTTAACCTTTTATTCGATGTGACTGAATGTGGGCTGATTAGCGCAGTTGGTAGGGTATTGAGCTTACAACTCGGAGGTCTTAGGTTCGAAGCCCGGTTAGGGGGAAATTGGTAGGGATATGAGACAATTGATACTTAGCAAGGTTTCACAGGATTTTGAAAATGGTTTTTGTCGGTTTTGCGTCAATAATTTGGACTGTATTTCTTTTGCAAAGGAGTTATATGAGATAAGATATTTCCGAAGAGTACCTACTGTTGCGACAATATTGAGATCCCAAACATCTTAAAGAACTGATGTATTTTATAAGTCTAGCTTTCTTTTCATTAAATTTTGTGGACGCCACTTCTTCCTTCTTGAATGATATTATCATTGGTTGCATAATTTTATACTCTAGAGCTACCGAGACCTAGGATTCGACAGAAACTTCTCTCACATACGTAATCCTGTAATCCCCGTAATCCCTAAAGTTCCTGACAAAAAATCTGCCGGTTGATTATTCCTTTTGTCGGTTTCTAGCTGTTTTCTTCAGGCGACCATGCATGGTACTATCACCGTATGCTTTATAATAAAGCAGTCTTGGTCACTTCTTTTGGATAACGCGTAAAAAGCTTCCCAAAATTTCTTCACCAGTTCATAGGGGAGTTTGTCACACTTGTAGATTTTTTCCTTTTTGTGTTTACAGTCTGGCATCGTTATAGGTCTATGGACAGAACATCCAAAGAATAAAAAGAACTAGACATAACCCACTATAATTTCTTTGCGACCAGACTCGTATCTACTTTTTTCCTCGCTTTTGATGCAGATACTACTGAAGGTAATTATTGTTCAATTATAATGAAATCACAATGGAATTACACTATTTACTACACTTTACAGGAAGCCAAAGCAAACAAAACATAAGCGACAGCCTTAACTAACCAAAATAACACGTGGTGGTTTAATTTATCACGCCAGACACATCGCTTTGTAATTCGTCGCGGTGGACTTCATCTTGTTTGATTTTTAAGTGCGGTGGACTTTATTCATTCTTTCTGCTTCCGAACTGTAATTTCCAGCGCTTGAATGTAATGGATTTTATCTCTTTTGCCAGTTCATGATTTTTCGCACTGATACATTACTATTTGAACAATTTATTACACGAAATGCTGCATATTTAACAAACAGACATGGTCTTCACCCGTTTTGCTTTCAAACCCCCTCTTGTTGGATAATTCATAAAATATGAATACTGAGTATCAAATGACAAAAAGATGATAATATTATGGATCGGAACAATACTATTCATTTCACAAAACATTGCTCGAGCGAATAATAACCGACAAAGAATTTGAAATTTCCAATATGGATTATTAAATTTCCCAGTTCTCGAATTTTTTGTTAATTAACATCGGTCTATTTCTGGAACAGACAGTGGTAGAGATTTTCATCGAGCTCAACATCTAGTCAGCATATCTACATTATACCTACATTGTCCTCATTGGTATAATGCCTGCGAGCTGTGATACGCTACTCTCCCTAAGGCTAAACTAAAGGTCGCTTCCCACGGTCCGCGATTCTACAGATCATCACGCACAACCGACGACCACGGACGGCAACGCACGCAGACCAGGGCTCTTCACACGGTGCGTGTCGGTCTGTGTAGATCTTTTAATAGCTTCATTTCAAAATGCAAAGTGAAAGAGAACGTATCTTCGCTGCAGCTGCAGCTGTAGTCTTAATTAACAATTACCAAATTATGCGATCTAGTAAAAGTAAAAAGAAGCCACGTCGCTGGTGGATATCAGCATACATCAAAACTCGTTCAAGGTAAGTGTACTTATATATCTAATTTTATTTTCCTATTTGTCACCCATTAGTAACAGTGGAATCACGGTAGAAAATTAACGAATGACATAAAATATTCCCAGTCCTGTTATCCTACCGGTGGTGGGATCATGGGGACTGATTCGGAAAAACTTATCATAACATGTTACATAACTTGTTTCGAATCATTCCCAGTACCGCACCGCAGCGCACCTTTGAAGTTACCGTCTCGCGACGGATACCGGCGCACCGCCACAGACGTCCTGTGCTACCACGGACGAGACCCTTCCGACGGTGTGTCGTGCGAGCTGGTCCGCGTCCGTCCGCGTTAACGCGCACCGTGGGAAGCCAGCTTAAGACGGACCACAGCGACGCGTCACGACAACTTCATAAATGTGATTGTTGCTAAACCCAGAAGGACCACAGCGACGTGACTAGTTTGTGTTTTTGTTGTTGCCATCTGTCGTTGAAGACGAATTCAATCAACTACAATGCTGTTCGATAGTGTTCATCAGTTTCAGTATGGAGAAACGCATTGCGAAGGCGGTCTGTGGTCCATGTGTTTTGCATTGAACCACCAACAACGACATTTTTGTGGGTGATACCGTCCACAGGTAGCGACCGTCGCTGAGATCAACTACAAGAAGCCGTTCGTCGGAGTACTGCTCTAATTCTATTGCATTTTAAATATAACCACGACCTCCACCCACTAACAACCATAATTATGAAGTTGTCGTGACGCGTCGCTGTGGTCCGTCTGAGTTTAGCCTAAAGGTCTAAGCCTAGTCCAGACCTACATACATTTGCTCACAAACCAGTCTTTGAAAACATTTGCCCGCAAACAAAGTACTTATACATTTGTTTGAAAACATTTTTTTTACAATCACTTATACAAACAAATGTTACAATTGCGTCCAGATCAAAACACAAAACATGTCGCTGAATAGTGAAGCAGTGGTGGGCATTTGTGCTGGATATATATTTTTCAGTTCACAGAAAAGGAAACAAAAACGTTGGTGGGTACGCGAACTCCTGCAAAACGGAATAGAACATTCTGCAAACTTACTAAGAGACCCAAAATTGAATGATACTGTGCAGGTCTTCAATTAAACATAGAGTTCTTTCTTGATTCCACATTGTACTTATACACTCAACAATAACTAAACACAATAATGAACCACGAAATTAGAGTGTTACTAGGTACACCACTGATACAATGCAAACCAGAGAATAAACAAACGTTTGTCGTGAACGCATCCAGACTTGCCTCTTGGCTAGTATAAAAACACGTGTTTTCCATTTTGACGGGAAACAAAAAAACATTAAACTTTTGTTCAAATGTTTTTAAAGAGATGTTTGCAAACACATTTTAAACAGCTTTTATACAAATGTTTAATTGTATGCCGGCAAATGTATGTAGGTCTGGACTAGGCTAAGGCGTTTCGCTTCAGGCTGTACCTGTACGGTTCAGTATCTTGAGTATCGGTCCAAATAGTGTTTACAGCGTTCAGACCCGGCGCTGTGGGTAGCAGTGAACTCAGGTGCGTCCTTTTTGACAGATCTCATCTCATTTCAGTTAATATGATTAGAGGTAAAGTGATGTAAGCACAAAAAAAAACGCGCGATTTGCCGACATATCAAAATTCAGCAAAAAAAAAGATTTAAAATATAAGACATATTCGAAAAAAAAGTCTGCAGTGATGATTGAACCTAGGTTAGACTGTTTTTTGGTTGAATTCGTGATGTATATGATGTATACCTTGCGTTGTCATGGAAATGAGAAAAACATAAACTACTTTGTATTTTTATGGAAGTTCATCCTTATTGAGTTCTGTGAATGTCAATAGTATTAATTTAAATACCATTTCGTAAGATTTGGAAAATCGAAATATTAATACTTAATTCAAACAATACCTACGGCACTTTCCATTTCAATTTATTTATTTGACACTGTTAAATATTGTTCGAGTAAAAGTTTTGACGTTACAAACTACTCCTGTCAGATCAATAATGAAAAAAATGTCATTTAGACATGATTTATACGATAGATTTAGGCGTCGTTTTACGAGTAGTTGATGTTGCCACGGTAACTTTAAAATACGCGCTTTTTTAAGTTCGATTTAAGCACGCTGAGGCGTGCTTTAAATAGGTAAAATGGTTCACCAATAAAAAAAAGCTATTTTTATTGTAATGTGATAAAATAATCTATTGAATACCACACGAGAGTTCGATAAATTGAAAATAATCCTAGAACAAACAACAAATCTGATCTCAGACTACCGAATCACTGTAGTATTTTCACGGGAGAAACTACTGCAATGTTTGAAGCCACAAAATTGTGCAAAAATTCAACAGCAACCAACTTTCTCACAGATTCACTGACTGCGTAACAATTTTATCCTTCACATCCCACTCTCTCATGAATTGAAAACGGAATGCAAATCATAAAAGGTCTCATTTTTATGGCTTCCATCTCATTCTGGCATGAAAGGAAACGAGGAAGTCGATCAATTAGCTGTAGACACAACATCTAATGAAAAAGCACCTTGCATCCTAAAAATTCCTTACACTGACCATTTTAATACAATAAAGAAAACATAATATTCAATTCTTGGCAAGTAATATGGAATCATACGAGATCCAAACTAAAAGCAGTCAAGCCACAAGTTTAGTTGAGTTCTGTCTATCAATACCAGACAAACGAAGAGGTCAAGTTGTCTTGAATCGCCTTCGTATAGGTCACATACTCTCTACGCACCAATATCTCCTCAACAAAGAACCAGCAATGTCATACTTCTCTTACCGTGAAACACTCATCTTGGAGTGTTCTGAATTTTCCAGACATAGGAGACTGAATAATTTAAGTGCAGTATTCCAAGATGTGCTTACCAAGGACACAAGTGATTTGTTAAAATATCTCAGTAAAATTAATTTATAATATATAACAAAATTTAATTATCTACAAACCAAATATAAACTCATACTGCTTGTGTAAGTCTTCCTGCTAATAGCTCTCAGTTGATAATGCGGGTATTTTTGTACTGAATAAAAAAAGTTCTAAAAGCCTTTTTCTTGTTGACTTGTTGACCAAAGGTATCAAAAGGCTGTAGTGTCTATCGCCTGGAAACAAGTTTTCTAATATCTGTCAAATTATTTGTACTGAAAGTACATTTTTTGTTAATTTCCCCAATCATAATTCGAAAATTTATGCTTCTATTACTTGCTCTTTCATGGACAAAAATCACTAATAATTGGTAATAAAATAATATCACTAACAACAAAGGTTTAAGACTTAGACTCAGTACATCATTTCTTCACGAAGTCCACAGCTGAGTACAACTTTTCTCGTCAATTTCTTCCAGCTATCGATTCTAATTCAGGTTTGAATAAATTTTTAGGAAATGTAGAAACGGACCTGGCATATGGTGGTTGTTTGTTTGAAGTTTCTTTTTCAACCATTTTACAAACATCTCCGTATTCATAGCCGATATTGATTTTGAATGAAACCAGAGATTCGCTACATCAACAAAACTCTGCTCTCCACCTTAGATCGGGAGATGGTGACACAAAATATTTGGTCGTGTGTACCAGTATGGTGGTTCTTTTGGAGTCTAATTACTTAATGACAAAAATAAAAATGATGGTCATAACGCTGGCACCGGCGGCCCAATCGTGTGGGCGTATAGGATAAATAAGGAATGTGGAACGAGTACAAAAGTTCTTGTACTTTCCAATAGTCTATAAAAAAAGAAGAAGGCGATAGCGTCGTAATGCCACACTTTTCCGGTTTGACTTACAACCCGCACCGATGCAAATACAATAATTAAAAAAAAAAACAATTCAACCATTTGGGATTTTTGCACAGCTAATTATTGTTGAGTGGCAATTCACGAAAATCACCATGCCAAATTTTTCTGATCGTTGCAAATGGTAGTCAGACCACCGCAAAGGAGTAGGTAATACTGGTGTGATGCCTTTTGGTCAATATAATAAGTTAACAATATTATTCAAATAAAGACATAAATTCCCTTGAAGCTTATTTCAATGATTCATTAGAACGTTGAATCGTTACATAAATAGAAGTAGGAAGGTCGCACGTACGAAGTCAAGTTCAGAGCGTGAAATAAACATAAATAGTATTATTTATATTCACTTATGACGAACTTGACTTGTATAAATATGCAAACGATAGTGTTTTAAGAACTATTAATATTAGTGTTAATGTTAATGTGAATGTTAGAATATGAATATCACAATTCATAAGTAATAAATAGTATAATGTAAAGTAGTAAGTTTAAGTAATAAATTGTTTTATTCCTGTAAGATGACCCTCCGAGTGACCAGCAACACCATCAGTTGAGAGGCCGATCCACGTCGAATACCACCCCGTAACAACCACATTACACTGGTACAAATTACCATCTCCCGGTCTATACATACACAATAATGTTTAACTAATTCCGCTATCAAATGTGACACTTTAAGTCACTCCTTGACGTTAGGTAACGTCACATTTTTCATAACCTTCATATATCAGTTATGAAAAGTAGTTATGTAAAAACTTTACGTAACTGTTTAAGTTTCAACATAGAGATGCTACATGAGTTTCGAGGAATAATTTATTAATTAGATAGGTACTGTCAAAACTGACAATTATTTCATTATTTAAACTGACAATTACCCCATCATTTTAATTCAATAGTATTTTAAGATTTATAAACATCGAAAAAAACATTATTAAGGACACAGTTATTTGGAGTAAGTCAATTTTCTGGGTGAATACTTCATAGTTACAATACTTTTAACACCATTTAAATCCACTTTAATATTACCATTGTAATTGAAGATTTTATGAAATATTACAAAGGCGCGGAATTAGATAAAACGTTGTACGTAAACACGTTATGAAGAGAGCTACATTGTTCAACCCGCGTAATTTGCAGAACTCGCTGGCGCTCGTTTTGGCAAATATCACGCTTGTTGAACAATATCGCTCTTTTCATAACTAGTTACGTAAATAACTATTATGTATCTTCGCTATTGCTGTGTTTTATGGACTTAATAGTTTAATTTTCTGCCTTAGTAAAAATCCAAATCCAGGTTTTGTCCAAATATAGTGTACTGATTTTATTTTATTGTATATTATTTTTATATTCTTGTCCCAGGCTGTTGACTTTACTGAGGTCGTGGTTCTATAGTCTTTGTGTATAAAATTATATTTTACAATACAATACATCAAATTGAGTATTTAAATGAAAGTTTTTTTATTTATGAAGAATTATTATTATGATTAATTTTGTATTTGTTCCAATTATATTATTATTATTATTCTGATTATTAATTGACGCTTTCCCTACGATAAGCACCCTTCAATTTTGATATTTAAAATAATGTCCAAATGTTGCCAATTTCATGTGTGATGAGAGATTTAAGTAAATTTGAATTAATTGAAGTTTACTTCCCTATTTCATTCATCCTTGTATAATTTTAATTCTCCATATCATAAGAAACTTAGTAAATGTCTCCTAATATTTTGGTTTATCCAATCTATTTTTCATTCCCATTTATAACTCCATAATTCTATACTTCCATATTTAATTGTTATTCCTTCAATTCATATATTTTCTCTATATCAAACAAATTTCACTCTTCCTTTTTAAATTTTCAAAAATTCCCTCCTTATTTATTTTAGCAACTCTATTTTATTATTTTTTTAGCCATTATTTTCAATTTCAATTTTTTATCAGTTAATTTTAACTTAGGATCCAAATTATCATTTGAATGAGGCTTTATTCTTTTATTTTCTTATAAAATAATTGACAAGAAACTTCATAATCTATCACATTTGATAGTACAATTACCTACAAATTTTCAGGCTGATATATTGACACATTTTTATAAAAAGATCAATCTTATCTTATTAATGAATATCTATACTTACTATAAATATTAAAATATTCTTGTTTCAAGCTTGTATAATTTCTTGAGAATTCTATTCTTTTTTGAACGGATTCAGTTCTTTCACACCAGTTGACTTTTTATTTAAATTTAAATTCTACGTCTTGAAATTCTCAAAAGACTGAATCTGAAGAATGATAAACATATTTTATCTTCCAACTCTTCTAATACTAAATCTGAAGAAATATATTCTTTTTTTAATGTTTCATGAATAGTGACACTAATTTCAAATGTGTGAACTCATCAGTAAACCTAAAAAGTTGATCAGCTCTAAATCTGCAATTAGGAATTATTTAGAACGACCAAAGTAAACAAAACAAAACCTTGCAGACTTCATCCGCCTGTGTGGCTTTCGTCACAAGTTAACTTGAGTTAGGTCAGGATTTGTTATAATGAAAACTCTTATTTAATCTGTCCACATGATAGGAGAGATTATATCCATATCGTAGCAGCTTAAAAGGATTCTTGTGTCTGCTTAGTGAATAAATCATAATTCAGTAGCCTCGAAATGACGTTAAATGTTAGTTTATTTGGGTTAACAAAAAAAAATAATTGGGTAAAGGCTAAGATACATATTATATCTCCCAATTATTATTTATGAGTCTCTATCATACGAGTTTTATTTATAGTTACACAGTTATCAGGATAAATTCCACAAGGACGTAATATTCTACGTAACTATGCTACCAACGATTTCAATACTTCATCGCGAATTATTTTGCGTGACACTCATTGACCTAGTTATGATCAGGAATATCAATTTTTTGGGAGATAGGAGATTGATACACAATTCAGTAGAGGAGGTAAATTGTAAGCTAATTGATTCGTAAATAATAGCACCCAACTATAGCAAAATGGAATTCTAAGAGGAATGAATTGTTGTATAACAGTCGAATAGCGTTGTTTTAAGTACTTTCTGTTTTCATTAATCCTTGTGTTGGGATACTTTTGTTCTATTAAATGATTCTATTGTGACTTTTACAATATATGCTATAACGCATTATACGATCATTTCTTTTAAAATGATATAATACGTTATAAGCAAGTTTAAACAATATGAAAAATATCATTTTATAAGACTTTTATCCCTTTTGTATAGGAGTTCTATAATATACTTCATAACTAACAGCTACAACATTATAAAATAGTTACTTAAGCTTGTCTTATTGAAGCTGTATAATGTTGTATAATAAATATTGTATAGCATTCAATTGCGTTGCATTATAAAACACTTTTCAGTTGTATAGTGCCTAAATATTCTTCGTTATAAAACAGTTATTGTATACCGTTCCATTTTACAATAAAATATTGTTTATGGCATTTACTTGGGATAAAATTGTTGTATTATAAATCGCCATGTTTAAATAAGCAATTCTTGTACCGCTATCACCGCCATTATGAGCAATTGAGAAGGAAACATGAAACTATATTGAGGAATGTGACTTTATCATTATTTAGAGAATTATATTGTGAAAGACTATCCATATGAAGTGATAAAATATTGAAATAATAAAAAAAGTATTTTAGGATATTCTATTTTATTATTATTTTTCAAGTATCTACTTGAAACTTAACCAGAATTGAAGCGCTTTATTTTCTAGCCAAATATATACCTATAATGTATCAGTAAAATTTGCGGCGCATCAAAATTTGTGCTATTAAGCCATCCAAATGAAACTATTATTTTCACTATCGATGTCCGCCCAAGCGTCCCAAGTCGTTTTGATAAGTCTCCATTTCTACAAATGAAATGTATGATGCACGTTCAAGTTGAAATAAAATTTGGTCCTGATATTCTTCACTAAAAAATAAAATGCTCTTATAGATGTGTCTACATGACACAATATTAAATCATTTTATAGTAGCTGTATAAATGATTATAAAACAGTCGATTAAGAGTTTTATAAATGTGTATTAAACAGTCATATAAGAGTTGTATAAACTTTCAATAGAACTGTTATACAACCAAACACTTGTATAAAAATATAGCTGTTTATACAGACCTTATAGAATTTAAATTGCTACTTGGGCAGCCACTTGAAGTACATTGAATTTTGTTAGGGAGTAATTGCCAAATCCCATTGTACAACTTTGGAAGTGTGGTCCTTAGAAGGAGGGGGGGGGTTGAAAAGATACCAAAATAAACCTACCTTGTAAAAATTATCGGTTTTTGAGACAGAAAGTTTTCTTTCAGTTTTTAAAGAGATAGTGGGCATGAAAAATCCCGATTTTCACTCAAAAAATCTTCATTTTCAAGCGATGATTTCACGAAAAATCGGTTATCCTACAACTAATATGCAAAACAAGGTTTTCTACACAATTTTTTTATACGCAAAGCAGGCCTTTTCTAAATTCTTTTGATAACCGTTGGAAAAGTACACAATATGGCACTTTTCCGCACCGGAATGTCAAACAAAGCTACCTATGACCTTTCAACTTTTTTTGACAATTCAACATTATAGTGAATTTCTTATTGGTGTACATTTTTTAAATTCGAACCAAAAGTGAGTAAACTATTCATTTTATTATTAATTTTAATTTATTTATTATAAAAGCATTGACGTATTAAGCATTATTCTAGGAATTATTAACCAAGTTCAAAATAATTCATCTCTTGAGTTGTCCAATTCGGACATTGGAAATACTCCTCGAGATATTATCGAAAAGCCTCGAGCTGCAACCGAAACTTTGTTACCTGAGGTTTCGAAAGAGAAATATCAAAAATAATATAGCAGATTTATGAACTGGAGAGAAATAAGATAACTATATAAATTACTGTATTTTTTTTCATTAATAAATGTGAAAAAAAAAATATTGTGTACAACTTGTACGTAAATCACTTTTCCCACTGCGCTCGTTGGAAAAGTGACGTTTTGCGCACTAGTTGTACAAACTACTGTTTTGGTTGAAAAAAGTTATCAGGGTTAATTTGAAACCGTTCAGATGACAATTCAAATGTCAAACATTCAATCCCGACACTTAACAGCTGTTAACAGCCTGTCAAATCGAAAATGGAACATAAATATGCTAAAATAGTGCTTCTGCTCATTTGGAATTTGATACTCAATTTCTACTGTTGGTACTTGACAGCTGCCAATTATGACGTCTTTTGCAGTTACTTTCCTGCTTATCAGAATAAATTTAAATTTACCAACCGTAAATACAATTATATACCTAACGGCCAGGTCAATTTACAGCTTACGGGTTGGCAATATTTTATTTTATTTATTTATTTTATTTATTCAACAATAAATAAATTAATAAATAAATAAATAAATTTAATAATTTATTTAATCACCCCCTTGTAGAAAACATTTATAAATAAAGATAAGTAACAAAGCTATACAATTTAGTTTGTAGTTAGAAATTTGAACAAAAACATCAGAAATACACCATTACTATTAAAAAATTCGATAAAATGACAAATAATGTAGTAAATTGACTCACTAAACACCAAAATAATAAAATAAAATGATAATAATATGAAATAATAAACTAGCTCAATAAAACTCTTGAATTACTTTTGGAATTATTCAATGAAACTCCAGTAAAGTTATGCCCCAAATCACAAAATGAATTTACTGACCGTGCAAGCCGTAAAACCGAGCAATGGTTACCATAATTGGTACTGTGAAAGGGTACTTCCAAAAGGTTGTAACTACGAGTGACTCTACTAGGAATTTTAAAGGAAAACAATGCAAGAAGTTCTGGTCACGAGATGGTGCCCGAGATCAACTTGAATAGTACAGTAAGTTCCGTGTAGGTTCTTCTATTTTCCAAAGACATAGGTAATGTTAATACTGTCCATGATATCATTGTACCTATAATCACCAACTGGGATATGCATTTTGTAAGCTACATGCCTGAGAAATTTATGTTGAACATTTTCCAGAGAAGATATATGAACCCTATAATATGGGGACCTTATTACACATGCATATTGAAGAAGAGAACAAACTGAACTATTATAAAGAATTATCACAGCCTTCACCGATGAATCTTTGGAATTTCGCATTAAAAATCCTAGCATTTGATAACCCCTACTAGTGGTTATATTGTTGTGTTCAATAAATGACAATTTGGTGTCGAAGAATAGACCCAAATCTTTAATTAACTTAACACGTTTTATTGATTCGAGTCTGTAGTTATAAATAAGTGGATTTGATGACCTAGTAAAAGTAATGCAATAGCATTTATCAATATTCAATGTCATACCATTAACAATACACCAATTTTTGAGTGAATCAAAATCAGATTGTAATTTACAGCAATCTTCAACACTCCTGACAGTTTTGTAAATTTTTAAGTCGTCTGCAAATGATAAATATTTTGAATGCTTAAAAATAGATCCAATATCGTTGATAAAAAGGTTAAAAAGCAACGGACCTAAATGGGATCCCTGTGGTACCCCCGAAGTGACAATTATAGGATCAGATATATAGTTTTTTTTATTTTTACGAATTGTTTTCTATTGGTTAGATAGCTATGCAACCAAGTCAAAAGCCATGATGGAAATTCCATTTTACCCAATTTGTATATAAGAATATCATGACATACTCTATCAAAGGCCTTGCTGAAATCTGTATAAATAGAGTCAATCTGTATTCCTGACTCCATATTACTGATTATGTCATTCTGATATAATAACAGGTTGGTCACTGTTGACCTACCCGAAGTAAATCCATGCTGTTCATTATTAATGACATTCCTGCATTTCCAAGCTAAAAATCTAGTTATTAGCAGCTCAAATAGTTTAGGAATTATGCTGAGCTTACTGATAGGACGCTTATTTTTTATGCTAGATTTGTCACCCGTTTTAAATGTAACATAACTACTCTTCCATTCGCTAGGGAATGACTGCATGGCAAGAGACTGGTTGAACAAAATACACAGAGGTACACTAAGTGTGTACACACACATTTTAAGG
The DNA here is from genome assembly GCA_910591675.1 of Galerucella calmariensis. Taxonomy (NCBI): domain Eukaryota; kingdom Metazoa; phylum Arthropoda; class Insecta; order Coleoptera; family Chrysomelidae; genus Galerucella; species Galerucella calmariensis. Next base: position 96,909 of record CAJUYG010000956.1, on the reverse strand, counting down.
AAGAACGAAGGAATTCCATCAGGTCCAGAACACAGGGTATCTTTTAAATTCAAGATTCCAGAAAATAGCTCCCCTAGATGAATATTGAATGGACCAATATCAAGTGACTTATTCACTGACAAAATGCTGTCTGCTGACAACACACTAGAACTATATACCGAAGAAAAAAATGAGGCAAAAATACTTCAAGATGTCAGTTTCTATTTCCCAATAATTTGGGTCTTTTTCCTACAAGACCATTGTCTCAACAGGGGGTGGTTTGTCGTTGTTGTGGAAAATGGTAGTGTTGTTTCTCAATTCGATACCCTCAGGGCTGGTAATTTTTTCTTCTGCAGCAAATCTCGACTATTAGAACAATTTATTGTTTCATTGAAACATCGATACCAATAAACTATATTAATATTAATTAATATTTTTTTGATCGCAAATCTCACCGGACAACTTGTGAATTGAGAGAAAGAGACATAGAAAACAAAAAGGATTATAATGAATGGATTCATTCATTAAAACCCCAAAGTGGGTAAATTTTTTTTTACAAGTTTTATAACTACATATAAACGTGAAAAGTTTATACCAAATTAAGCTTTTATCACTTTTCCACTCGCAGAAATTATCTAAAACATTTTAATATGTATACCTTCACTGTATGTTTATATTGTTAAAAATGTCCTAAAATTGTTCTTTTAATTAAAAAGAATTTTGCTGAATAGTTTATCAATTCAGGCTGAAACAATTTTATTATAAACTCCTATTATTATTATTATTTATTGGTTATATAATAATTTTTCATTCCTATAAAACTTTCCTTCTCTTCATTGCGCACCAATATAACTTTTTCGAATTTATTATCGAGGAAACTGTTGAAATTTCTTTTTTAATTAAAAATTATTGAAAAGCGGTGTGAATAAATTTCTGTCCAAAACTTCATGTAGGTATATATAAATGAACAAAATCAATCAACCTCCATTTTTAACCACAAATTTCTTACTTGTATTTTAAAATAAGTTTCCTTCCCCAGCCAATTATTATCCAATTAATTCTTATTTTGGGAAATCAATCCAATTAATTTAAAATTTTTTAATTTAACATACTTTCTGCAGTCCGAAACTTCTAAATATCATTATATTTCAAAATAAGGTTTCTTCCTTAGCCAATTATTATCCAATTGATTATTTTCTCTTTCTAATAATTATTTCGGGGAATTAATTTAATTAATATAAAATTTTTTAATTCAACATATTTTCTGCGGTGTGAAACTTCAAAATATTATTGATTGTTTAGGGGTAAAATTTTTTGGTTAGTGTCAGATTGGGACAAAAACGTTGAATTGAAAAAGATTTTAAAAAATGTGGTTCAATTTCCCGAAATAATCAACAAAAAGAATAATTAATACACCACAGAATTGAAAAATTAATTAAATTCGATTTCGAAATAATCTTTTCAGTTAATGATTGAAGTAGCACACTTGAAATAAATTTAAAATAATAATAGATTTAAATGTTAATTCTGACTTGTTTCGCAATAAAAAAATCTAATCAAACTTACGTCAAAGTTAAATAAAACGCAAACAATAAAAAGTTTCTTTCTACTCAACCAACACTCATGAGTCGGTACATTCAAAACAAAAGTTTGAGAGTTTTTAGAGCGCGCCAAATAATCCGAACGCGATTATCACAATTAAAGTTCAACAGCTAGAAGTAACCACCACTCTGAAAAGCGACGGCAGGCATACTGAAACTGAAAGCTAGCACGCATACCGCGTGACGTCACAGGGTATTTCATACTATGCCACCCGAAATACTGTGCAGTTTAACATTGTACAAGACTCTTCATTTGCCGTGACCTACGCTATGAGCAAGTTCTTGAACGCTTCGCTGCAGGAATATTCTATCTGGAGATAGTCTTATTGGCCCCTTTTGTGGGCCTATTCCATTCTTTATATTCTTATTTGTAAGTGAAATATGCGGCGCTTTTGTATATATATTTTTTATAAAATAATGTATAAGGGTTGAAGGACAAAAAATGTGAGAACACTTTTTATAAATCATCAAAGTATATTTTATTATCGATATCGGGCTATTTGCGGATTTGATGTGAAAATTGGAAATCTCGAGTCTCTAAAAATAATTTTTTGTATAAGAGATTCAATCACAGACATAGATAAAATACAGTGCACGAATTGGAATAGGCATTTCATCGCAACGGGATTCTTAAATTACTTAATCAATTACAGTTTCCTGTGAAAATGGTCATTTTAGTGAAGCGTGTTATCAATAGATGTCAAATATGATAGTTAAATACAATTATAATGCCTTACAATGTTTTTGAAAAATACTTTTCAAAGAACAGACCGTTCATTAAGAAGAAACAACCACTTCCCTATATATGCTACGATAGACATTGAATTACACTTCTTAGTTAACCGGGGATGTGATATCTGCATACAGATTGCGAAAAGTCTATTCGAGCCATGCGATTTACAAAAGTGCGACAAGGAAAATATGAGAAAAACACTTGGAAAAAGGAGGGAGAAGAATAATTGTGCGCAGTCAACTGTTGCCAAATGTATTTATTTGTGAAAGTTATTCCCAATTTTTGTCGGCAATAATGTTGAATACCAATAATTATTACCAATATTGAATTTCTACCAATTAAATACGGCGTTATTCCGTAATAAAAATTAAATCCAAAATGAGATAATTATTCCTTAGGAAGTACCAAACACTTTCAACTGGCAACGCAGATTGGTAGCTGGAACTGAAAACACGCCCAACGCTGACTGCGAACAATTATTTTTCTCTCTCTTCCAAGTAGTTTTGCTCATATTTTCCCTGTCGTACTTGTGTAAATCGTATGGCTCGAATAGACTTTTCGCGATCTGTATAACCGACGATTCTAGTTTGTAATGAGAAGGGATAACATCACATGTAGACAGGTTTCTGTGTATTTGCACCTCATCAGTACAGGGGAGATATCATTCGTCCGGAAGCTCTAAGAGCATAATTTTGGACTAGAGATGAAATGAAATCATATTTTTGCAATTCACTCACGAAATGTCATCATTTTGACACTCATTTTGGTTGCAAAACGTGATTCATTTTGTCACTCAGGGACAACAAATCCATTTATTTTTACTAAGAATACCTAGTTTTATTATGAAATTAATTAGACAACTACATATTATAATATTTTTATTGAGAAATCACTGTAATTCCTTATAAATATTAAACGTACAGTGTTGAAACGTATTGCCACCTTTGAATTCATTGTTATGCTTGTCGATGTTTTTTGTTTCGGAACTGCGATATTGTCGATATTTGTCAATGTATTTTGCCCAAGTATCTTCACAGCTGTTTTTCTTTTATTATTGATAGATTCGTCAATATAATTTTCAGCAACAGCGTTGGACTTCCATCCACCATGCCTTTTCAACGTTTGTATATCAGCACCAGCATCTGACAGTAACGTTGCAGACGATCTGCGAAATGCATGGCTAGTGTATAATTTAGGATTTTGCAAGCCAAGGAATGTTGCTATTTTTTGGGCGGTGTCAGAAAATGTGTTGATGCCAACATTTTGAATATTGCATTTTCCGTTTCGATATCCGAGAAAAGAACGATTATTTTTTACATGGTTTGGACGCATTTGAATGTATTTTCGGACTAATGCAATCAGATTAATCCTATCAACATCACCTTCGGTTATTGTAAAAATTCTCTCAATCTTTGTCTTCGTATCTGGAATGCTTATTTTAATAAAAGAACCGCAGTCGCTAACATCGTCGGTCCGCATATTTAGTAATTCATTTCTTCGGCAACCTCCTGCTATTCTAACTATAAAAATTACTTTCAAACCTAAATAAATGTGATCATCAGCTTCTATTAAAAATCTACTGAAATCTTCCTCACTAAATGTTTTTGATTTTTTTGGCCGATATCCTTCCGCATTAATTTTCAAAAAAGCAATCAAATTTGTAAACTTACTGATATCCACATTTTTATTGACATAGATTGTTGTTCGTAACATCGAATAGTGACTCCACATCGTCGACGGTTGGAATATTTTGGCTTTGTATGAAAAATAAGCAAGAAGAACCTTTTCTGATACCGTTTTTTCAGTATTTATCTTCTTCACTTCCCACCACTTTTGGAAGTTAGAATAAGCTGTTTCATATGCTGCTTTTGACTTACTTGGCAGCAAATTTGCAACTTCTTCAACGTCTGAAGGTGGGGACTCTTCAGATTCGCTCATTTTTAAAGACAGAATGGACAGAATTAACAAATAAATGTGGTTATTTTGACAAATGTGTCTTAACATTTGAGGTTTTGATCATTGTTGTAATGGTTATCCCCATAGAAACAAACAAGTATGGCTTTGATAGTATTCAAAATTTCAATGGAACGTAATGAAATTTTTTTTTTTTATTTTCGTCAACCGAATTACAAAAAATCTTGTATATAAACACGATGCAAAAAGCAGTGTTGGACCACTCGCTACGCTCGTGGTCCAATCCTCACATCTAGTGCAAAAACACGTTCATTTTGCAACTAGTTGTATAAATAGCTATTATACATTTATTAATAATGCGATAATAGCTAACCGTAAACCAAAATTCTATATTGACGAAAAACCATCCTGACCCTGAATAGAATGAATGGAATGAAAACAATAGATTATCTAAAAAAAGCACGTCAAGAAATATTCTTCTTTTTTCGCAGTTTATAGTCTGCAGCTGATAAAGCTACAATCTCTCTTTGGAATCAACGGTATACTTTGGCAAGTTTATCTGAAGCTGTGAAAGGAATGCAGTAGAAAATATTTGATATTGCCACGTTTAACTATGAAAAACCTAAAGTGCTAAGTATGTAGTGATAATAATTGGAAAAGGGACTTTTTACCATTAACAGCATTAACAATATGATTGAACGTTGATTTTTTAATGTGCTCGTTTCCTTGGATTTTTTCTATTAACAATATTTTTTCAATTCACGAATATTAAAAGATGAGCACTTTTCCAAATTTGATATGGGTTTCTTCAAGCTCTGGCATCGTTGTACGAAAATCATAATTACCACACCCTCCGAATTACATAATTGGTGATTTTTATCGAAAGGCCTGACCAGCTGACTTCTTATTGGCAAGCGCGTGCGTGTGTTCTCCCCTCTCACTTTCTCAATTGACTGATATTGATTCATCCAGTGGCGTTGGTATTGTCAGTGACCTTTGTATTTTCAATTTTACTTTGTAAAATAGCCTTACGCCATTTGAACGTTTGTGACAGATAATAATGCGCCATGTTTCCTCGCCTCTTACCGATACCGCGTAGCTTCAGATAAACTCGCCAAACTATAGGTATAGTGGACGTAATATTTTTAATGCAGCTATCTAATCGTATATCCCCTTTAAGTTATATTATGGACTATGGAGGTAACATATCGAATTACAGTCGAACAAAGAGCCGACAACTTTGAGTTCGCACAATATATTTACGGCAAGTATACTAGTTCCATGTACAGGTTGATTCCAAATCCCGATGGAATATATTTTCCAACAATAGCATTGACGTGCGCATCTTGCTTATTACTTATATATCTTTTCCAGTTACAAAGTACGTAACACAAAATACAAGAAAACATTTCCTTTCCGAGAATTTAAATTTAACAGATTCAATTATGTGATGGAGACGCCAAAAAAGTGAATTCTAAATTGAAGAGCTTTGGTTAAGGTTACATTTCGCTCTGTCAGCGCTTGTCGAATTAAGGGTGTCTTAAAGACTTTTGAATTAGTTATGATTATGAAAAGCATCCAAATTGTTTACTGCATTTGGGATAAAAAATAAGGTTTAGGAAAAAGAGGCCGACTTAATTGGAAGAGGAAAAGAGTCTTTTATCAAAAGTTCTGGAATAATTTAAAACCAATCTTCAAATATTTACGTTGTTATACAATATGAACTACAAAAGCCTGCAAAATATAAATTTTTCAATCATTAGCTTGGATAGAGAGGGAAGCTTTATTGTTATGGAAAATATTTCAATTTTATGGACAAAGCGACATTATTCAAAAAATAGACAAAATATAAATTTGAAAATTCACAACAAAATATAGAAAAATAAAAATACATTATTTACATTATTAAAGAGCATATTAAATATTCCTCGACAAATTCTGCATATTTTTAATATGACAAGTTTAAGTCTATCTCTTCAAATAAGGCTTGACCGATTTTAATAAACTTGATGTTGTTTGAAAGAGCTTTTATTGAACAATTGAAAATTTGTAAATATTAAGAAGTCTGATCAATAACATAAATGCTGAGCTGTTTTATTTTTTTAAATATTCTGTTTTCTCGTAACAATTTTAAATGGAAGCACACAAATTCAAGTAGGTCTTTAAAAAGTAGACTGAATTACTAATCAAACACTGCAAACCGCAAGGCAAAATCTTTTTTCTATCCTGAGATATCGTAAGAAACAGGTAAATGGCGGGTTTTGTTCTTTCAACGTCTAGAAGGATGGTTCGCGTTAACAGAAATTATTAAATTTACCCTAAATGAAAAGATCTCACATTGGTCGCGTTATCATACTAATGTTATGGTTTCCACTAGATTACCTAAATGTTATGCTGTCGCTACTAGCACTAAGAACGACTTTTTAAATAATGTGATAAATAGAACAATTGAAACCTTTAATAAATAACTGGGTACGTAATTAGTACCGCCCTAGATGTTCGAAATGTCGTCTATCATATTCAATGCATGAAATCAATCACTGACGGGTGGAGAAAACAGCAGCTTCAATGTCTTGTATCATATGTGAGAGCCAGTTGCAAAAATCCAGCCTGGTATCGAAATCTTGAGCATTCAAACTTCGGTGTAGGACCATGTGATATGGGTATATGAAATAGTATAATCATATTAATGAGACACATTGAAAGCCTTCGTTGTTAGTAAACGAAAAATTATTTTACATGCATTAGCTCTCGTAATGTTATTAGGAATTTTTCTCGCCAGGCCTTTCATTATTTTTAATATTGCTAAATTCCTTTACTTCGCCTAACCTAGGTTATTATCATGCTGTTAAATATATCCACACAGCATAAGGTAATTTCATTAAACAATTTGGTGTTTTATTGAAACTGGGCGTAAAATAGCGGCGAATACATTAGTCATGTTCTCACAAGTTAACTTTGATTTGATGGTATTATCGGTATGATAAGAATGAGAAACATAAAAGTAGTTATCACTGGACAAACGAAAAACATCTTTTATCATTAAACCGAGTTTGGGTGTTTGATACAGAGGGACCTAAATTGAAATTCATATTTTAAACTGTATTTGTTGTTGCTGGGCAAATATCGGTTTTTATTGTTAATCTATTTTGATTTACCAACACATCGCCGAGCACATCGCTTGAAAACAAATGAAACATTCTTATATAATTGAAAAAAAATAGCATTACTTAATTCACCAGCCTTCTAGACGTTAGAAGAACAAAACCCGCCATTTACCTGTTTGTTACGATATCTCAGGATAGGAAAGAGATATCGCCTTGCGGTTTGCAGTGTTACAATACTAAGCTTGTCTTCTTTTCAAAGAACTACTTCAATTTGTATGTTGTCATTTAAAATTTTTACGAGAAAACACAATATACAAAAAAAATAAAACAGCGCCCTCTAGCATCCATGTTATACATCAGATTGCTTCATATCCACAAATTTTCGATGGTTCAACAAAAGCTCTTTCAAACAACATCAAGTTTATTAAAATCGGTCAAGCAGAACCGCAATTACAGGCGTTTTTTCGTAACAAGGTTCCCAATCTCCCCCACCCCTTATTTGAAGAGATAGACCTAAACTTGTCCCATTAAAAATATGCAGAATTTGTCAAGGAATCTGATTATAATATTTAATATGCTCCTTAATTGGGTAAATGTTGAAAAATTTTGCATTTTAAAATTTTAACTGTCAAATACGCCCTCTAGCGGTGAACCTACAACTCTGTGAATGATTTCCAGGTTTTTTCAAGATCACTTTTGAACTAAATTTTTTTTCCTGAAGCTGTACTAAAGACGGTTCCCGAGAATTGGCCGAGAGCCATTCTTATTGAGATAAAAATTTCATATATTATAATATTGTACATCATACTAAATATTGAATTATTGAATTACTATGTGACTCAAAATATAGCTTGAGTAGCATTTGAAGTAGTATATTATATACCAAGGAGGTGAAGACTATTATTATTGAGTACACTGTCAGCTTTTGATATTTTATGAACGTACTCGATAGGTCATCATTCATTTTTGGTTAAGCGCGAATTTTAAACTAATGGCATTTTCATTCAAATAATTTTATCTTGAGGGGTTATTTCAAGCAGCATATATGTTAAGACAATCTCCTGGGTATACAAAATTATGTTGCACAAGTTTTTGTTGGACTACTATCCCTGAATTCTTAAAATATTTGAATTTGTCTAATATTGAACTTGGTTAATAATAGAAAATTATCAACCACTAACCTTTCTTATCAATCTTAGTATCACTTAGTATCACACAACTACAAATAGTCGAGCGGATAAAGCAAAAAAGTTCGGAATTTTTTCCCTAAAGACGGATCGGAATGCGGTTTTTTGCATTCGCTTCGAAAAATTATTTGTAAAAAATGTACCTACTTTGTTCCCATTACAAATCGGCAATTGCATCGCTGCAGTCAAAAATGCATGCCAAAAATGCATCTTTTGGGAGGCCTCTGTAAATAAGAGTCAGATCTGGCTCAAATCGGGTACCCGGGAGTTTTCGAGGTCGCCGACCACGATTATGATGTTGAAATTGACCCCCCGGACACCTGGGGCTCGGGAACGCCGATGAACCTCGTCTCCGTGGGACTCTTTCAATACAACTAAATGCGGATAAATGTGTAGCTAGTATTTCAGCCAAATGAAGTCAAATTTAGTTATTCAATTACCTGCTTTATCTGGATAGTATCATAAGTTTTTATACAGATTTTCTCATGATTTATCATTGGAGTTGTTGTTTATCGATACTTCAATACACAAAATCATAAAACTGAAAGAATAATTGTAATAGCTGTTGATTCGGGGAGGGGTTTTTTTTCCACCCAAATCTTATGATGGAAGTGGACTGTAGTTTCACTGATTATAGGATGCTGGTGACGATGTCGTATCCTTCCCTTGTCTCCCAAATGAAATGCATTAAGATTTGCTTAGCTTGATTTATTTACATGTTCTTTATACACTTTATACAAACATTGCACATTGTAGATTTGGATTTTTCCACTGAGACTTAGAGATTATTCACTTTCAGGTTTGTAGTAATTATTAAAGGAAAATACACATATTATTTGGTTTTGAGTAGCACAATTTTCGAAGTTGCCACACCCTTTGTGCCGGCTTTCTTATGTTTCCCCATACAAACGTTCTCGGGGCAAAAGGTACTATGGGACTGAGTTTGCCGGGAAATATCTGTTCTTTATGAGAAGGGGTACTGCGAGTTCCCGCGTTGCACAATGATTGGGGGAACGTTGTAACGAATTTCGTTAGAAAGAGAGGAGGAAATTCGCTTGCCATGGGTATGTCTGTGGCATTAGCGGGGACATGGGTTCTTCCAAGGGAGATACCATGGGCGTAGTTAAAGGGATTAATTGGGAATAAATCAGTTATAAAATTATATATACATATAGTTTTAGAACAAGTTTAATGAAAATTGCGTGGTGCGCTGGTGCTTCTCGTATGAGAACAGCATCTAAGAGCGAACGTCGCATTTGCTTGTATTGTATTTTCATAACACAGCAATAATATTTATTTACGTAATCAGTGGGATATGGACATTATTAACGGACGCATGTGTAATCACATAAGTGCGTTAATAATTCCTATCACACGTGTACAAAATTGTATCTACAACTGTTTATTAGTATTGTTAACAGTACCTATATCATAAAGTTAACAAAAATTCAATCCAACAGATTCTTATTATCGCACTAGTGGGGTATTGTATTCAAAAACACACTAGTGGGGTAATATACTTCATTATGACATTGAAAATAGTGTCAAATCGTACCCGTTATATAACAGTTGTAGATAAAATCATTTATCAATATTATTGTTATTATAAGATTTCCAACATCCATACTAGCGTCGATTACCCAGTTTGTGATTTGGGAAATATCCTCTTACTCTACTTGTTTTCTTCATGGTGAAAACGGCATGCATACATTCGAAATAAAGAAGCCTACATGTGTCATGAGCTACCAGTCTATAAGTTTTTTTGAAATATCATAACTGGAAGCACAATAAAATTGGAGAATGTATTCAATTTAATCGATGCGAGAGTAAAAAACGCGCATTAGACAAAAAATGTTTCGTCCCTTCGAATTATTGGAATATTAATTTAGTACGTGCGTCCAAATCTACTTAAATTCAACAACAGAACATCGATAAATTGCTTATCAGGTGATTATTTGTGGCCCCAGGGCTTTCTGTTGTGAATAGTTTATTAAACTTTCCTAATTTTCGACGTTGCGTTTGGGAAGAGACATGAAAATCGATATCAGGTGATGTCAGAAAAGGTCTACCACGAACTGTGGATCAAAAATTCACAGCCAATTAATTCGCGACTTCCTCAGTCGTACTAAGCGATTTTTCATGAGGGCAACCGACAAACGACATGCCAATATGACGCACCTTACTGGATGATATTTAATAACTTATCTTGAAGACATAAATATTATATCCAAGTCACAGATTATGAAGAAAACAGATACAAATCCCGGTAAAACATAAAACGATTTTCAGCTCCGTCGTCAATGACCTTGGACCTTCAACTCGGTATGGCCGCGATGTTGCCAGTTTAAAATATTTTCTGAATTTCTTACCAAATTGCACTGTTGACTCGGGGACAATAACAATTTCTAGTGCCGGATCTAGTTTTTTTGGTAGTTTCCACTAAATCTTCAAGACTCCGCCATAAATTGAAACAATAATCATAATCGGATATAATATATTTATGTATTTATTTAATACCTATATGTACATTTCTATGATTTGTTGTTAATAGTCATTACTTTTGGGAGATCAATTAACACAGTTAACACAAATAATCACAAAAATCAGCCAAATTTTAAAGTACAAATAATTCTTAATTTATTTATTACCAAAGGGAATACAATATACACCTATGCAAGGGAAAATTTTGATAATAATTTGTAGTATCAAAGTTAATATCTAAAATTTCAAAAGTTCTTATATCATAGGCCGGGATATTGAATTATATACTCTCATCCCTTGGAAGTCGAAAGAACTTTATTTTTCTTTCCGAATAAAATTTATTTTGACAGTCTCTGTATGAACAATACACTCCGCCGTGATGTTTATTCATTTTATAAGAATACTAGTGTATACCACTATAATATTCCCACAACACACAATCGATTAGTCAAATACTACAATTAATATCGCCGATAGAACAACTTCAAACAATGGAGCAAACAAAAATGGCGTTATGAATTTTGAGCACAGATTACAAGTGATTTTCAGCATGTTTTGTCGTTTTGATTAGGTTAGGTTAGGTTAGCCGACACCGTTATTGTGCATGGTTGCCAAGGATATGGTTTGTGAAAAAAAGTTTATATTCATGGTATGACTTTTATACATTATAATCTTTTCAATTGTATAGGTAATTCTTTTAATGTTAATAAAATCGATTTAAACAAGTAATTATCAAATATTTGTATCTGTATAACTAACACACTTAAAAAAATGCTTATAAAATATTTGACCTATGATCGTAAATTGAAGGCAATATTATGCAAATTGACAACCCTGTTAAGAAATTTCGCGAAGCAGCCCGAACGGAGTAGACATAAGACGATGGGAATTTAAATGGGTATGTCCACCCATCTCTATCTCTCTTTTTACTGTTATCTGTCAAGCTTTCGTATCTGTTCTCTTTATAATCTGTGTCAAAGTTGTAATCTAAAAGAATTATATTGTCAAAAGATCATTTATTTGTGTTTATATCATAGATCCGGCGTATAGATAGCCGATTATACCCATGACGATGTGGTTTAATCACTTAAGTCCATTTTTCACGTTGCATCAAATTGCAGCGACTTGTTGCTGGAACACATCGCTGCGAGAAAAACATTTTGTATCACACCATTCAATAATATGCCGATAGGCAACAGTATATTTCTCGGCAGATTTTGGGGGTCCGAGGGACGATGCTGCTTCTTTTGCCTCTTGCATAATTTCCGGCGGTGTGCACTGCATTTCTATAAATCACTAATTTAGGAACTAATTGGTTATTATTTAAGTGAACTTACTCGATAAAACCGCTTATCAATTCGGAATTAAAACGCAACCGGAGACGCAATAATTGTAAAAAAATAATTATCGTACACTGAACTATATTTTTAGAACGTAATTTCATTAAATAATAATCATGTAGTTAATCACTAGAATGTGATTATCTCTAAAACCGTGGAGATTTGGGAATACTAGCAAATATACCCTTTTGCGCGATCGATTTTTTTTGTTTATTTACAGCATCGGTTGTCAGGACGGTAGGTTGTGTTTACTGGTTTCTAAGTCTTACACGTCGGTAAGTGATTTACTTACCGTTCAGACGTCGAGAAGTAATAAATAGCATACAAACAATTTCACCAAAATACAAATTATATTTTAAACTGATCGAGAAGTTTAAATGTCACGTTTGATATGTCGTTCATTTCGAAGAAATTCAAATTATTTCATTCGAAATTTATTTCAATACGCAAAAAATAGTATAGGCATCTCGAACGTTAACCCCTTGACTACGGTGGTGCACCCGTCTGCATCATGTGTGACTGTCCGCTGCATCCGGATGATACATACCTATGCATCATTTCAAATTTAGGTTCAAATACGGTGATGCTTGCTTACGTATCATGGGTATACCAGCAAGTCAGGACTTGCTAACGAATGTCGAGAATGACTTGCTAATCTTGCAAGGCGGAACATGGTGCGGCTAGAATGGATTCCAGCCCACTCTGGTTTTGAAGGCAACGAGATGGTGGATGCATTGGCTGCGGAAGGGGCGGCAGCTCCTTTCTGCGGCTCGGGCCCGACCCTGGGCCTAACAAAACAAAAAATACGCAAGGAGACGAAGAAGTGGCTGAGGAATCAGCACCTCGCTCATTGGAATGCTCTGCAGGGTCCTAAACAATCCAAACTTCTACTGAATGGATGGACTGATGAACACGCCAGGGCAGCTACTGAACTACCAAGGAGTAGGCTAAGGAAGATAGCAGGACTCCTAACAGGGCACTGCTGTATGAGGAAACACCTCCATGTTCTCTTAGAGTGTCCACACTGGGCTGTACTACGCAGGCGAATCTTCGGAGTCCCTGTTATGGCCCCTGGAGACACAAGCAGACATCCATTGAAAAGGGCTGTGGCCTTTATTGAAGGGCTCGGCTTCATGGATGTCTAGGTAGCAGCAATGGCACAATGGGCCCACCAGTGGCCTCAGTGCCGGAACCTTGGCTTGAGTTGTCCAGGACAAGGCTCGCCTGCACATTTAGTAGTAGTAGTGTATCATTTTAAACCTGTTATAACAAACTCGTATACTGTTCACGAAAATAAGTGGGGATGAAACATGCCTACATTGGAGGTGGTGGTATTCCTTTCTAATTTGGTAGGAGGTCTTTTATATTATATTTTACTTTTATATTATATACTTTTACATTATTTTTATATGGGTAATAGAAAAATTTTTTGTTTGATAATTGAAATTTTGTTTATTTATGTAAAATGGTTGTTAATTTCTGTTATTGTAATTGTTTTGTATACATTATTTTTTTCAATGGAAAACATTTTTCATAAAAAAATGATGTTTTTCTCCAGTTTTAATCCAAATATTGTTCTGACAATATGTATCCTGAACAGCATAACTCCGTTATGCCTACAAAAGCTCACCAAACCGGATATTTCCGCAACCTAGCTTAAGCGCCCCCGGCGTGAAGGGGTAATACCGGTCTGCAGAAAAATCTCTCCAAACATTGCTGTCGACCGGTAAACAACCCTTACCGTTCTCAATACTTAATATACTATTTTTTTGTTGTAATTATGTGGCTTAAACTATTTTTTACAAAAGTAGCGCTAACGTAAAAGGCAAAAAAGTTTTGTTCCCATTTATGCCGCATACTTGGCCTATTTTGCGCCCTCTACAAAATACATCGAAATAGACACACAATTATGATTTCTTATATAAAAAAACCCCCAACCTGAAATTTTTGTACATACACTTCAAAAAGCGTTAAAGTTATCGTGAGAAACGAAAATTCGAATTTCATGTTCAACACCCTGTATCTCTCTTGATATCAACATTTTATTAAGGCTAGTTGATTTATATCACTATATTTTTAAGTGAAGATTGTACTGTACTTCTATGTACAATTACTTAAGGACCACCCTGTATCTGAGTGTTTTGCTTGTGTTTGTTTACAGTTCATACGAGTTCGACTTTTCAATGTTATAAAATAATGAAAGCATTGTGTTAATATTTTTTGGTTGAGTTTAGTTAGGTTTTCTCCACAAGTAAGAATAATGTCAATATCATATAAATCTTGTTTTGTATCAAACTGCTCAAATACAATAGTTACAACGCCTCGTAAAAAGTTTATAACTTTGTCTGCAGTGAAAGTTAAACGAAAATTATGGATTGAGGCAGCTAAAAGAAGATATAAACAGACTACAACTACACTACTCAAAACAATTATCGCATATTTTGAAAACCCTGTACAAAAGACTTTATTCATAAAATTGGTAAACTATGATTTTAAGTACTAAAAACATAGATATTTTTTATGCAAATTCCGGCAGATATGGGTTTTTATGTTGTTCGTTATCATACATTCTGATGTTTTTCTGTATAACTGCAAAATGCTAAACCTTTTACTTATCAATGGCACGAGTATTCGTTTAGCTGAACATAGACTTTCGTACGAAGTTATTAATTGGATGAAATTAGAGATATGAATAATAACAACAGACGTCTTACTAGACATTTAACAGATGCTGAGGCATATACGGCTGTTACTCTGTCAGCTGAAGGATACAATCAAGTCCGAATTGCGCATATTTTAAATGTTACCCAGTCGTCAGTAAGTAGAGTGTTAATGCGGTATAGGGAGACTGAGACATTCTCAAGACGTCCTGGCCAAGGCCGTAATAGGGTCATAACTGCAGCACAGGATCGATTTTTGCTTTTGCAAACTTTAAGAAACCATTCAACTACAGCTAGGAACTTACAAAATGCCCTAAGAAAAACTTACCAGGTTAGGATCAGTGATCAAACGGTTAGAAACAGATTGAGAGAATCTGGCTTAAGGACAAGACGACCAGCAACGGGACCACGACTCACCAGGCAACACCGCGTATGCAGATTAGCTTTCGCCAGGGAACACCTGAACTGGAGAGCAGCTGATTGGCACACGGTATTGTTCACCGACGAGTCCAGATTTACTCTCTCAACAAATGACCGTCGTGTAAGGGTGTATAGAAGACCTGGAACCCGATTGGTACAGGGTAACATACGTCAGTTGGATGCATACGGTGGAGGAGGTATTATGGTTTGGGAAGGAATAAACTTTCGTGGACGCACTGATCTCCATATTGTACAACACGGTACTTTGAATGCTGAAAGGTACATTAATGATATCCTTCAAGAGTATGTGATTCCTTTTGCCCCATTTATAGGCGATAATTTCATATTAATGCATGATAATGCCCGTCCACACACAGCACAAATTGTGACTAGGTTCTTGCGAGACACCGATATTGATGTCATGGATTGGCCAGCAAGGTCACCTGACTTAAACCCAGTTGAACATATGTGGTATGCACTTGGGAGAGCCGTTAGAGGAAGATTGAAGCCACCTGAAACTTTGGAACAATTGTCTGAAGCTCTTATAGAGGAATGGGATAGAATTACCGAACCTTATGTTCAAAATTTAATCTTAAGTATGGGGAGGCGTTGCAGGGCAGTTGTAAGAGCTAGAGGGGGTAATACTGAATATTAATTGAAGTTTTGTAGTGTGAAATTCATTATGGTCGGTAAGTAATGTTAATTTTGTTCTTTGGTTTTAAGACAAATAAAACACTAAAAAATTAAAAGCTGCTTCATTTCGTTACATTTTATATAAATTTTGCAATACTTCGTAAAATCACTTAAAACATGTCATTATTCGATTAAAAATATTATTTAAATCAATGTCATTTTTATTTGTTTGTTAAATATAGACATTTAAGGTAGTGTAGTTACTATTGCCGTAAAGATCTCTTTGATGTGAGTAATTATATATTTGTGTGTATTTGCCTGTAAATTTATATAAATTGCCTATACATTCACGAAAAATAATATTCATAAAAATAGAAACTAACTGTAAATACGTTAACGAAAACTAATAATTATAAAAGTATAATTTATAAAATAGTCCAATAGCAGTAAAACCATTAGACAATGGTAAAACCAATAAAAATCGGAGGTAAATCCAAACAATTCCCGAGTCAATCACTATAAAAGCAATAAAACATAGCGATTTTAAAAAAGGAGACGATAGAATTGTGGTCCAGTGTCAACCCTTAGGTAACTAACTTCTCTTTTACGACACAGTATAAATTGCGAACTATTTCCATCATCCAAAAGTTGAATTTTCAAATCAACATAAAAAGCTTGTTAAAATAAAAACATTAAAAATAATTGATTCCCCTTAACGACTTTATCCACCACTAACTATCAACTTCGGAGGAATAGTGAAATTTCAATAATTGTAGGACTTATACACTAATTTCACAAGTCTCTCCGCAAATACCACAAATATGTATAATAACTCTTATAAAAGGGGCCTATTCTGTAACTTCCTCTAAAATTTAGAGGTCGTTAAAAATTTAACTGGCGCTAAAATCAAATCGGTATTCGCTAACCACATTTCCCTTAAAATTTTGAAGGATTCCTTCAAAATAGCCTGTTGAAGCTATTATTTTTAAAGGGATGTTAAAGTGTGTCTTTAAATAATAACGGTAACAAAAATAGCGTATGTAGATGTTGCTGGTGAAGCCTTGATTGAGGATTTAATTGCAAACCACGGAAAGTTAGAGAAATTGATGGGTTATATTTGAAATAGTTTTTTTTTTATTCAGCTTATGTGCATGTGACAGCTATGGCCATTAGCACGAGTTACATTACAAATATTTACAAATATATGATGTAACATAGGTTGACAAAAAAACAATTGTTGTAATCAGTAAATAAAGTAAGTGGTACTATATCTTGTTTATGAGCTCTTCCTCCAGAAACTGGATCGCCTTTTCCAATTGGTTTTTGTTATTCAGGATGTCTTCTATGTTCTGTGTTATACCAAGCTGTTGGCGTTTCATGGCAAAATGTGGGCACTCAGAGAAGATATGTTTTATTGTTAGCGTCGTGTGGCAATATTGGCATTTTGGCAGAGAAGATGATGTCATTATATATCCATGTGTGAGTCGAGTGTGTCCAATACGTAATCTACGAACAATAGCAATGTTTCGTCTGGGTAAACCAAAGTAGGTAGGTTGGATCATTGTTGGTTGGATGTTATTGAAGTTACTTGATTCCAATGATTTTGCCAGGTGGTTAAATTTAGTTTTTTAAAATAAGCTTTCACGTCTCCAGATATTTGTAGATCAATGATGTTGGAAAGAGAAGGGGCTTCTTTTGCAAGGCAATCGGCTTTTTCGTTACCTATTATCCCGACGTGGGAAGGAACCCATATAATAGTGACTGTTATGTTTTGAATTCTGAGCAGTTCATATCTGTCGTGTATATCTTGTGCTATACAATGGCTGGTAAATGCGTTTTTTATCGAATGTATAGAGGATAAGGAATCTGTGCATATAGCTATCTGTGAATTTGTGTATTGTTGCACAGATTTGAACGCTTGTAAGATAGCGAATAGCTTGCCTGTATGTACGCTACAGACTGATGAGATTTTGAAGGATCCGATGTGTTTTTGTGCGGTGGTTACAGAGCAGCCAACTCCAGCTTCAGTCTTTGAGGCATCAGTGTAAAGAAGAACCATATTATATTGTTGTCTATTTAATAGCTCAAGAAAAGCTGACCGTAAAACAATAGAACTGGTTTCGTCCTTGTTAAATTTCCAGAGAGAAATATCAAATTGGGGAAGGATTTTCAACCAAGGTGGAGTATTGGAGAGTGGGAGAGGTCTGGTTTGAGAAAAGTTTATCTGTTTGGTTAAGGTTTGGATGATTATTGGAAGTGGGCGAGCGGGTAACTGACATGGAGGGTTATCATGGGACTGATGAGTTGATGTTATTGATGGATACACTGGATTGGAGGAAATTGCGGCTGCGTAGGAGAGAAGAGAAATAGTTTAAATTAACAATCTTTATATATTCTTTTAGGGTGGAATTAAGATTACACCAAAGAAGTATTAGTGATTTGAGTGATCCCTTACAAATACCAACTAGTGTATTTAAAAGACTTCCGCTTTTCCAAGGAAGTGTCAAAAATGTCAATTGATGTGATAGAAACTTTTGTTTTTTAGTCGTTATCGGCGCCTGTGACATTTCTTAAAACTATATACAGGGTGTCCCGTAAATAAGTGCCGTGATTTAATGGCATGATAGATCGTTAAGAAATATATAAAATACCCAAATGCAACTTTTCCCCAATCTTCTTAGTATGTGAGATACAGGCTGTTAAAAGGTACAGAAGAAATAAATATTTCATTTCATATCTTCTCGGGAGATGAAAGTGGAAATTAGAAATTTTTTAAATGTTATTGTGTCTTCAAAACACATCGACAGTATTAATTATGTCAAATTCTAATAAGCCAGTGGCGTGGTAAGAGGATATCGTGAACTTTTATTGTACCATGATTTGAAACACCCTGTATTGAGAGCAAAAAACTTTTGTTCGCATTTTTTTATTACCTTTTTTACATAAATGGTACAGTTAAACTCAATATTTTCAACTTTTTATTGCAGTAAGACACTTTTTTATGTTGTAATGTTTTTTTTCTACTCTCACACTAGTAAATTCCATATTACCTACTATTTGGTTACTAAGTAAATGGATCATTACGGATACTGACACGTAATGACTAGCACGTAATAAAAAAAATTACGCTTCAGTTCTAGAAAAACAACAATTTATCACCAAAGCCTTGTCAGTCAATGGTTTCGAGTAACCATGGAAACGAGTTAGTAGAGGTTGTTTTGACTTTTAATAATTGATAAAACTCGCTGTCACTAGCTGTTAGTGTCAATGTACCTACATGTTATTCATGCGTTTTATTTTTATTAATGGAGTTGTTCGTAGAAAAAGTATAGTACACAACTAGAGTTGTAAGCTTATTACATGCTTATAGAATTACAACACTCGCCGCTACGCGGCTCGTGCGCAACTTTTCTATTCGCATGTAATAAGCAACTTACTACTCTTGTTATGTAATATACTATTACCTACGACCCCCCCTGTAATCAGTCAATAACACACAGTCGGTATCAATGTAATGACGTCTATTACGCACTGTGAAAAAAACGCACATCTGTAAAGTAAATCACACGGCTTCCCTAGCAACATCTTAGCAACTGTCAATAGACGCCATTTTATTCAAATTTACTATTTGAAAACATTCGATATGGCCACGTTTAACTGTGAGAAGCACAAAGGGCTAAGTATATGTATTGATTATAATTGAAAAATGGAATTTCGATTATCAACAATATATTAATAATGATTAAACGTTAGTTCTTTACTGTTCTTTCATTGGTAATAGAGTAATAGAGATGGAGTTTACCAAGCACCTCTAATTACGTAACTGTTATTTCTTATGCTTCTCATAAAAAATACAAGTACAAGTAGGTAGTAGGTAGAATATAGTACGTAACTCGTGTTGTAGAGCATTTTACGCACTCACGGAATTACACGGAACTTTTCAATTCGTGCGTAAAATGCTTCTTACCACACACGTTACGTAATATACTATAAACAATAAATTTGTAGTAGTCGTGAATATCTTACTTTATTTTCCCTCAAGTAATTATGAATTGCAAACCCATACGAAACGTTTGTGTTTAAATTGTTTGTAAGTGATCTTCAAGTAGGTACTACAAATTTATTTAAGAAAAAACAACTTAAATGAGTTTATTACTTTAATAAAAATTTAAAAATCTTTAAAATAGAGCGTTCTATCGAGTTCAACAAAGCGTACATTTTTTGTAGGAAATTTAATGAAGAACTGAAAACAAAGCTCTTTAGGTCTAAATACCAGGTGTTTCAAAAATATGGTACAATAAAAGTTTACGAACCCCTCGTACCACCCCACTGGCTCATCAGAATTTGACATAATCAATACTGTTGATGTATTTTGGAAAGTTAATAACCTACAAAAAATTTCAAATTTGTACTTCCATCCCCCGAGAAGATATATGAAATGTTTATTTTTTCTGACCTATTAACAGTCTGTATCTCACAAACTAAGAAGGTTAGAGAAGAGTTGCATTTGGGTATTTTGAATATTTCTCAACGATCTAGTTTACGGTACTTATTTACGGGACACGCTGTATAACTTATAAGAATCGCATGCAAGAAACCAAAAACAGTTTATGTAGAGTGATTTGTGGGTTAGTTTACCATCGAATACAAATGTTCTCCTTTATCTTCATCAACTTTCTTTCTTTTCTCAAAGCTGGTCTCTACCTTATCTATTAAATGACAAAAGCGCTGTTGCCAGATACTCTTAACAGTCCTCTAAAATGTATACTGGCAGAATATCATTTCAACAAAAAATTTTTAAAAGCCCGTTAAAAACTTATTTTTAAGAGGCCTAGACCCCCACAGTGTTAATTATTAACTAAATGATAATTTTGAATCCACTACATTTTGAAATGCACTTTCTGTATTATTATTCCAATAAACTACCCGTAGTAACGCCGCTGTTATGTTATTTCCACCGATTAAACTCCTTTTTCTATTGTTGACAATATATTTTTCAAGTTCACTCTGTTTTATGGGTCCATTTATAGCAAATTTAAATATTATTACCCAAGCTTCTTGGTATATTATAGACGATAACATGAAAAATAATTGACTCTGAGAAAGGACTTAATCCAGTTGTTTACAAGGAGAAAAATGCGTTGTATTTTTTTGGATGTAACGACCTTTCGATGTTTACTGACATGTGTAAGCTTTCATCCGCCTTCTAAAAAGAGTTTTGTGTGTAATGACCTTTACTTCCAGTACCGGATAAAACAAGTATTGTTTGATTGAACGGAAAACCACTAAATCTCAATCTTAATCCAGCAGACACAGGAATGTAGTTTCTCAAGTTTACCAATATTGGACTGCAGCAAGGCGTTCAACCAGTAATAGAGAGATTTTGGAAAATCGAATTGGGACGGATCTGATCTCTAGCTTGGACGACGTAATTGGGAAGAGATTTTGTTGCCACGTTCAGTAAAGTGTATCATTGTATTTTTTTGTATCTAGAAGTTTCTTTCTTCGAAAGTACAAAGCTGGCTTATACCTGAATACGTTTATACAAGGTAAATTGATTGAAATAGAAAGGACGAATAAAAAGCCGTAAGATCGTATATTGCGTCACAATGACCAATGGCTGCTGGAGCGTTTTTTGCATGTGTGGGACACAACTGTTTTTCGCCTACCAAATAAACCAAAAAAGAAAGAAAATATAACAAAAACCTTTGACATACACTAATGCTTAATCGAAAAATTCACGTGAAACGTCAAAGTAATCCAGTGATAGATGGTGGTGAGAAACTTCGTGGCGATATAAATTTTCCGCTCTTGGGCTGCTAAACAATACTTTCCGACCTATTTTTGATGTTCATATTGGAAGGAGGAAGGAGGCTTAGGGCCACAAATGGTGGAACAAGTCTCTGGACTCGCTACGGGAACATACCCGGCGCCTATTTAATAGGGCTAGGAAGACAAAGTCGGATCTGGATTGGGAGCAATACCGCCAGAAACGAAATGAGTACAAGAGTGCGGTCAGGTTGGCTCGGAGAGATGCCTGGCAAGCCTTCAGTGAGTATATCTTCTCGGTACCTCGAATGTCAAGGCTGCGCTGGATCTTAACGAAATCACCGGACAGCGCTCTAGGCTGCATGGAAGTCGCACCGGGTGTTTTCACCGAAACCCCGGTGGATACCTTGCAGCATCTACTACAGACACACTTTCCCCCGGTTGTGAGGGAATCGAGCGGGAGTGTCCTTACATGGGATATGTGGGCATACAGCGACCATGTAAAGAGGACTATCTTCTAGTAAAAGAAATAGTCACATATGAGCGGAGTACTTGGGCGATACGGTCATTCAGACCATACAAGTCTCCGGGGAAAGACCAAATCTTCCCGGCTTTGCTTCAACAAGGCTGGGAGGCCGTTGGCACAATTCTGGTGCATATCTTTCGGGCCTGTTTGGCACGCAGGTATGTCCCTGAACAGTGGAGGCAGGTGAGAGTCGTCTTCATACCCAAGCCGGGTCGTACCACATACACGGTGGCTAAATCCTTTAGACCCATTAGCATAACATCCTTTGTGCTGAAAACACTGGAAAGGGTGGCTGATCGGTACATAAGAGAAAATGTTGGGATTAGGTATCCTTTGCACAACAACCAACAAGCTTTCAGGAGTGGCAAGTCAACTGGAAGTGCCTTACACCAACTGGCAACCCAGGAAAAGGAGGCGCTGGAAAATGGCATGATCGCCCTGGAAGCTTTCTTGGATATACAAGGGGCTTTTGACAGCACCCCTTTAGGATCCATGTGTAGGACTGCGGCAAATCATGAAATAGAGCCGATGATCACTCACTGGCTTGGGGCCATGTTGTGCAACCGTACAGTAGAGGCCACTTGGAAAGACCATGTGGCAAAAGTGATCGTCGCTAGGGGGTGTCCGCAAGGGGGTGTTCTCTCGCCCACATTGTGGAACCTAGTCATTGACGAGGTAATAACCTTTTTGAACGGTGAGGGCTTTCTAACGATTGGGTATGCCGATGATATCGTTGTCCTTGCTGTTGGAAGGCACATTACCGTTCTCAGGGACCTCATGCAAAGGGCTCTGAATAGGGTACATGGGTGGTGTAACGAACACGGACTTGCAGTAAATTCTGCCAAGGCTGAGATAGTCGCTTTCACCAAAAAGAGAGGAATAAGACCTGAGGGTCTAAATCTTGATGGAGTACCACTGCAGGTGGTTGAACAGGTGAAGTATCTAGGAGTGATCATTGATAAATCACTGACATGGAAGGCTCATCTTAATAGTCGCCTAAGCAAGGTGACAAACACGTATTGGGCCTGTAGGAGAGTCATTGGTCCGAGGTGGGGACTGACCCCCAAAACGATCGTATCGTTCTATAGAGTGATTATGCTGTCTATGCTCATATATGCGGCTCTGGTCTGGTGGCTGAGGGTAACCTTGGTCACGGCTAGATCGCAACTGGCACGCCTTTAAAGGGTGGTCAGTTTGGGGGCAACAGTCTGCAAGAGGACTACACCAACTGTTGCGATGGAAGTGATATTTGGTCTTCGGCCTCTTCACCATGTGATCGAGGCTGAGGCGGGTAGGGCTTTCCTGCGCTTGAAACGGCTGGGATACGTGCGAAGAGGGGAAGAGTGCAGGCACATCATGTAGCTCCGGCTCCTGGTAGATATTCCAGTTCTGGCTCGAGCGGCTGATGAATGCCTGCGTAGGTACTACTTCGCTACCCCATACAGGGCCATGATCCGGGATAGAGAGTCCTGGGAAAAAGAGAGGAATACACAGCCTAATGGGACCGTCTGGTTCACAGATGGCTCATGCTCTGGTGATAGAGCAGGGGCTGGGATTTACTCCAGGAACCCAAGAACACAAGTTTGTGTACCATTGGGGGATGGTACATATCAGGCCGAGATATATGCTATCTTGGAATGTGCGCAGATAAACCTAGACAGAGGTTATGTGGTTCGACGCATAACAATATAGTCCGACAGTCAGGCAGCAATTAAAGCCCTGAGTAGGTATACCAGCAATTCAGGACTTGCTAACGAATGTCGAGAAAGACTTGCTAATCTTGCAAGGCGGAACGTGGTGCGGCTAGAATAGATTCCAGCCCACTCTGGTTTTAAAGGCAACGAGATGGCGGATGCACTGGTTGCGGAAGGGGCGGCAGCTCCTTTCTGCGCCCCTGGGCCTAACAAAACAAAAAATACGCAAGGAGACGAAGAAGTGGCTGAGGAATCAGCACCTCGCTCAATGGAATGCTCTGCAGTGTCCTAGACAATCCAAACTTCTACTGAAGGGATGGGTTGATGAACACGCTAGGGCAGCTACTGAACTACCAAGGAGTAGGTTAAGGAAGATAGCAGGACTCCTAACAGGGCACTGCTGTATGAGGAAACACCTCCACAACTTAGGAGTAAGGGAAAGTTCCCTATAGGGGTTGCGGCATGACTGACGAAACGTCAGTCCATGTTCTCTTAGAGTGTCTAGGTAGCAGGAATGGCACAATGGGCCTGCCAGTGGCCTCAGTGCCGGAACCTTGGCTTGAGTTTGTCCAGGACAAGGCTCGCCGGCACAGTCAGTAGTAGTAGTAGTAGTAGACGAAAAAAAATATTTAACCAAAAAGACCTAACGTTAATCTTGAATATGAGGAATATAACTGTTTAAGATTTCATCCCAGCATCGTTAATATGAAGGGGTGAATTATTGGATGCATTATCAGAAAAGCGTAAAGCCTGTTTGATTAGAGCATTTAACGTGGATATACAGACACTTACTTGAAGAACGCAAGTATACGTTTCTAACATTTATTACATTATGATTCTGATTATTAAAACATAACTTATCTATATATTAATTTAATCACCAGGAGAACCTGCTACATTATTGGATAGGATAGGATAGGTTGAGATTGTGGTGAGTGGGTAGTGGGTCTATACGGCCCTCCACTGCGACTGGCAAAAGTCTATTGTGGCTCACACCTATTCAGATTCCACCGAACAAATTCAGCTTCTTAACAAAGCCGATTAGTTTATTTGGTGAATGATATTCCAGTTTCCAGGGCGAGAGAGAGAGACCCTGCCAAACATCTGCAGATACCAGATTCGAACCACGGCGGGGAAGGCACAAATTATATGCTTTGCTGTTTCATCATCTTCCAGACAAAGACGGCAAGTCGGATCTCTCGATGGTCCAAGTTTCAGCATATGATGATTCAGATGACAGTGGCCTATTAAAAGGCCTGTTAGACACAACGTAGGTCATGTTTGCTATATAGTTTAACATTTGTTTGGAGACATTCTTCGAAGGATGTATAAATTCCTTTGAATTAACCAATCCTGGTACATTATGCCAGAAGTCTAAAGCTCTTCTGGCTGTCCAGGTATTTAATGTTTTGTTATGCAAAACTTATTGCGATGCTAATTGTAGGTTCTGGTCCGATAGAAACACTTGCAGCTCCCTCCCTTGCAAGACAGTCTGCCTTCTCGTTTCCTCCCATGCAATACTTTATTGAGTTCTCCTATTGAGGAGTGTCTTTTTTGGCAGTCTAAAACCAATTTGATGTTACACGGTGATAGCCAAGTGCTTCCAAAGCCGCTTGGCTGTCCGTTGTTTTTATTCTTCGATGTATGAAACAAAGGCGTAAATTTCCGCCTGAGATACGGTTGCATAGGATCCTAGAGAGGTTGAAATTTCTGTCCTAGGTCTGCGCCTGTATACACCTGCACCAGAGTATGAGGGTGTTTTTGAGCCGTCTGTGTACCAACAGCTATCTGCTCTTCATAATTCATCATTATTGGATAAGCATAATCCTGACTGGATTCCATCTGTAAATAAGGGGTTCAATAGTATAAGCACCAAAAACCAGCAGGTGTACTCACCACAAACACAAAATTTTGAAATAAAATGGACTTACATGCACAAACAAATAGCTTCAAGCTGCTTTGCTTGCTTTAAGACAAGATTGCCGAATCATTTAATTTGTTGGTAACTTAGCATAAACATAACCAAAATAATAATTGAAAAATATGTTTAATGTAATCATATAGGTGAAGATACTTTGCTCTATTGGTCGAAATGGAACATGATTAAATGTGGAGGAAGTTTTATATCTTTGTCTACTTGTTTTTATAAAGTTTGCGAAGAAGAAAGGAAAAATAACTCGTTACGTAAGCTCGATCTGGGGTATCCCTTTACACAAGAGTCAGTATTTCTGCTGCAAAAAACCTCATGGGGAAAATTGAGAAATGCCTAATCAAAGGATTTGTAGTCCTGGAAAAAGAGAGCACGTTTGTCTCTAGCCTAGAAAGACAAGAGTTACAATTTTCAAGTAAAAGTTACTGAAAATTACTGAAAACATGAAGGGAGACTCAAATTTACACTATTCTAGGGAAACATTTATGGGTCAGTTGGAAATTTTTCTCCAGTACGATTTTTAACTCCATATCTCTTCAACTGCTACCGTGTTTAGGAAAATACCTTACCATTAAGCAAAAGATGAATCAGTTTCTATAGGGTAATTCATTAGTGCGATAGAGTCCAATATCTTGTAAATGGTTGAAGATATTCGAATGAAATTTTGACTGATTGTAGCCAGCCTAGAAGCTCATATTTTAAAATTAGTGGCAATAGTACAGCGTGTTCCAGAACGCCGTGCCAGATCAAAGTTATATATTTTTAAATGGAACACCCTGTATTTTACTTCAAATTTGAGTTCTGCTTGACTTCGCTATTACAATGATATAATATTGTAATGGGTTATACAGCGTAATTAAAAAGTTCTGACCAATTGTTCTTGTAAATCGTAATGACTTCAACGCCCTGTATACTTCTAACTGCACAATTTTAAATTAATCTTTTATAGCCATACGTCTATGATAGTCGTCTAGTACTACAATTCAATCGAACTGATTCGATATCCAAGAAACCGTATACAGGGCGAGCCCAAACTCGAATACATAGGTTTCACAATTTTTATAAATGGATGACCCTGTATTTTATATCGGTAAATGGAAGTTACTTTACTATACTTCAAAATTTATTGAGTATTCCCTATACCCAAACTGAATAGTTTTTGTGATATTTATATTTTGTTATTAAAAATTGTATTTCCAATAAAAAAAAATAAATGAAAAGCAGATAATAAAATGTATTCACAACAATTAACATGTAAGGAAAGTGTGTTAACTCGAAAAAAGGTTTTAAAATATCGATAACAGTACCACCACACATGTAGAAGGATCAGGTTTCTTAGGTAGCTCTTCTAAATAGTCAAATTAGAACTATATCATCATTAGCGTTCTTAGTAATTAGGTTGGTAGTAAATAGACTCTGAAATATCAACAAACATTCACGTTGTGCTAATTCGTTTCTTAAATTTATGACATTTGTCATAGCATTTTCAAATAAAATGAATTTCTCCCGTGAAATCTTGATAGATATATCTTCTGTAAGTTCCTTGTTGCATTACTTATTCTGTTTTCTCT